>WEKY01002094.1:0-40820 GCA_013390045.1 Picathartes gymnocephalus | reverse complement strand
TGAGCAGGGCTTACACAGAGCCAAGGCGTTTTCTACCTTCCACACTGCTGCACTGGCAAGAAAGTTGTGGGTGCATGGGAAGTTGGGAGAAGACACAGTCGGGGCAGGGATATTCCAGACCATATGGCATCATGTTCAGTACATAAGGCTGGGGGGGAGAAGCAGGAAAAAGAGGGGACATTTGGAGTGATGGTGCTTGTCTTCACAAGTAACCATCGTGTGATGAGGCCCTGCTCCCCTGGAGATGGCTGAACTCCTGTCTACCCATGGGAAGCAGTGAATTAATTCCTTGTTTTGCATTGCTTGCATGGGCAATATTTGCTTTCCCTATTAAGCTGTCTTTATCTCAACCCATGACTTTTCCAGCTTTTACCCTTCCACTTCTCTCCCTGATCCCACTGGTGTGGGAGTCAGCAAGGACCTGTGTGGTCCTTGGTTGCTGGCTGGAGTTAGCCCATGACACTGCCACACCATGGATGTGAGTTGTCACCAAGCTCTTTGCTTCCTCCGTTTTTTCAGGCTTCCAACACTGGGTAAGAGCACTGGTGTGTCTTGTCTTCACTCCAGCAGCTGAGAGTGTGCCCATCACCCAACTGCTTGTGCAGACCTTATTTCATCTCTTTAGCAACCACTGTGGTTAGATACAGAACTGAAGTCCCAAGGCTTAGATCTGGATTCACATTTAGACACAACAAAAGAGCTCCACTGCCTAATTCAAAGCCAGGATTCATATTCAAACTTCCTTAAAGGTCAGGCAGATTTGAAACCATTACTGCTACCAAATCCACTTATCCACGAACAAAGACCATTTAGAGCAGGTGTGTTATTCTACATTTTCTGGACTTTTACAGCTATCAAATGCAGTATAAGGCATCTGTAAGCTCAGTACTTAATTTTTGTCATTTCTGCATAACTTCCATGTTTTTTTCTACTGTCTTTCCAGGATGAAAGGTAAAAATGGGCCTGATAGGATAAAAATTAGCTCCATGACTTGTAGTAAGATACATCAAACTTGAAGAGACTACATAGAATACACAGAACAGCTGATCTGTAAGTGAACCTACTTCATCTGGGTATCAGAGCCAGAGAGCAGAGCCCTGGCTTTGCTGTTAAGTTCAGAGTTGTAAAATACAGCATTGTTATAGACCACGGGCTAAGTACCTGCTTGCTGAGTGGAATGGTAGGGGGAACTTATCAACAGTCTCCCAACTTCAACCTGTAAGCACAGCTTAAAGTCTCTCCTTGAAGGCCTGATCTTTGCAATCAAATTAAGCAGTGTTAAGTGGGCAGAAGGACTGGAAGTTACTGTGGCAACAGAGACCAAAACCAGAGACTGTGGGTAGTAGTTTGCTCACCCATGACAATTTTCTGCAGCATCTTCCTGGTGCCCAAGTTGCTCCTTACAGGAATGAAACCTCTCTGACAGGCACCCCTGACTTCTTCATCAGAAAAAATAAAGAAACGGACAAAAAAAAAAACCAAACAAAACCAAAATCAGCATTATCCATTCAGAAAATCCAGTAAGCTTAAGGGTGAATGAGTTAGAGCATCCCAATTTTTCCCAAGATGCTCTTCCAACACTGGATGGTTAATGTAAAAGGTAAACCTGACTGAAGGGAAATCATCCAAAAGTCTGAGCATTGTTGACAGACCCTTTAAGAGAACAGCAGTAGCACAGGAGCTACAAGACTCATATCATCCAAACTGTCAGCACCTCTCCTCCTCACAATATTTTTGTCACCCATCATATAATCCGTTTGGACTTAAACCCTCACAACACAAGACCTGCTTAGTTCTTTCCTGATAGAGTCCTTGAATATCAGAGGAACAAGTTCTAATTCTGCCCAGCAAGTTGCTCTACAAAACATGTGTGAGTAGGTAAAAAAAAACACCCTATCAAAGTACGCAGAAATCTCTGTGTTTCCTGAAGTGCACCTGCAACGAAAATGTCCATTGCAATCCAAATGAGACAAGGAGAGAGGCTCAGATAAAGAATCCTGGAGTGCTCCAGGGAGAAAAACAACAACCTGACTACGTAAGTCACCAGCAAGTGACAGACCTCAACAGACAAGTCATTAACGTCCCCAGTGACTGTCTCTGCCTATTAGTATAAGCTGCATTAAGGGGAGCAGAGCTGTAGGGAAGTCGCAGAGATTAACTAAAAATAGTCAAAGAGCCAGGGAGGCACACTCCTGCTCTAAACTCTTTATGGAACTTAAAATAAAACCACCCCCAATGACTGGGCAACCCATGTGTGAAGCAATTCAGCAGCTCCCTATTACTAGGGAGGATGAACTCTGGTAAACACACCGTAACTTTCATGTGCCACTGGGGTTCAGCCACAGGCTGGAGGGGGCCAGCTGGGGGAAAGACTCTTGTCCCATCCAGCCCAATATATACAAAGGAAAATCTGTTTATTTAGAGAATCATTCATTGGTTTCAGTGGGGAAGGAGGTTAAAGCATTATTTGTGATTCTCTAAAACCACTTGCTTTTAATTCACTGCCTAATCCTCAGGAGGCATGTAAACCAGACATTTTTTTTACATTGAAATAAAAGAAGCCATTCAATTACATTCAGGCTGTGTTGGAAACAAACTGGAACAGTACGAATGAGCAAAGACTGCCAAATAGAGGAAATCTCTTCCAAGTGCAAGGCTACCAGTTAAACACAACCCAGAGAACAGCGAAGGCCCACTCTTACAGGTGCCTCCCCTTGTTCTCCATGTGCCATCCACCCAAAAAGCACATTGTGTTGTACATACATATCTGAATTACAGTGTGTTCAATGAGTATAAATACATTGTATTTGCAGTAAGACAGGGAGATCTTGTCCAAGCCCAATACAGTGATCAGCTAACAGCATCTGCTGGATTAAAATTCATCAGATCAAATATAAAGCAAGAGATAATTAAATATGTGTACAAAATGATAGTACTCTATGACATTACTGGGCATTTATACAGATAGCAAGACTAAGGAGAGTTGCAGATAATGATTAAACATCTTTTGAATCATTTTAAAGGTCACATTCAGGGCTTATGCCAGGCTTTGAAGTGTAAGATACCAAAAAGGGCCAGCAAGGTGTGATGGGGAGGGATCATACCCTACACAACTGCTTCTGGTGAAGGACACTGCCAGCAACGAGGAAGAGGAGAGACAATGCAGTGGCAAAGGAATTAATATATCAATAGCAACAAAAATCATTAGGAAATTACATGCATGGTCAGATCCTCACCTTCCCCCCATCTCACTTGCTTATGCATCCATATATAACTTTCTTCTTACAACAGCTACAAGCAAAACCCAATACTTTATCGCCTCTTTAAAGCTCTTTGACTTGTGTTTAAAGGGGAAATTTAGGAGGATGGCACCAAGCAGAAAATTTTTCTTGCCACAGACCACAGCTACTGCTCATCTGAAAGCCCAGACTGCTGCCTCCACTGCTGCATTCAGAACGTGTCACAGGCAGCCAGGGGCCACATGCTGGCCTTCTGTACAGGAATGGCAGCTTTGCCCATTCCTTCTGTTTGGTCTTTATCACCCTGGATAGGATAAGCATGGGTCTCGTCAAGAAGCACTTGACAAAGCAGGGTATCTTATCAACAGGCAGAGCTCAGCATGGGGAAAGGGCTGGTAGGAAAACAAGAACAGGAATTGGGAATAAGCCCCCAGACTCCTCATTTCTACATGTGGCCCTGCACACTGAGTCCATGTTGGGGAGGGATGGCTGTCTTCTAGTGACCCTGGAAAACAAGAACCCTGGACTGGCCAACAAGGGTTTGGGTATCGCAAACCTTGAACCTTCCCTGCAATGGGTTTGATTCTGCCCATTTCGCTCACTTCATCTGCCAACACAGCACTATCGTGGCTTCCAGCCAAACTCTGCTCTCCCTTACACCACTGTAAAAATTAAAAGAAAAAACTCCATTGAAGTCAATAAGCTGCAGTGAGATCGGATGCCTGTGTTTCAGAAACGAGCCAAAGTTATGCCTGTGCAACCCAGAGTAGAACTGTCCTTCATGCAGCAGCAAGCCCAGTGGTGCACAGCTCTCAATGTTCCTGAGACTTTCCCAGCCAACTGTAAATTCAACACCCCCATTATTATCTCCTTGGTCATTTCAACCCAATCCGAAAAGCAGCCAGATTTCAGCACAGGGAACAGCTAAGACCCCAACGTGTGCCTCGAAAACTGAGCAGAGACTTTTATGCTCATAAAATCCTTTCCAAATCAAATGGGAGATTAAAATTCCTTGGGACCCATGCAAGCCTGGAACTTTAAAAGTATAAGGGCAAACCCTCTTAGTTTGTACTTCTGCACTGCTGACAAAAAGGACTTTCCACCAGGATTTGCAGATAATTATATTAATTTGAATTATTCCCTCAACATAAAACTCCTGTGCTGATATTTCTGTGTGCCACAAAAATAGGAAAAGACTGCACAGACAAATTGTATTCTTCATATGTGGTTTCCAAAACATGCTAAGTCCCTAAAACTGAGTTCAAATTACATAGGCATGGATGAGGTTTTCAGATAAACATAGCCACACGCTCTAAGCAACACCAGGAAAGAAAATACAATGATGTCATGGTCCCAGCTCTGGTTCCTACATTCTCTCTCGTCTCCTCCTCCATCTCTGCCCTGAATTAGCCCACCCTCCAGTTATCGTGGTAGGAAACTATGGGCAGCAGACAGCCCTTAGTCATGCCAGAAGTCCTTTTTCCACTGTGAACTTTTGAGCTTTTATCTTTAGCTCTCACAAGCCCCAGGTTGACCCTCGGGCATGTTCTCTTCCCCAGGGGGGTTTTGGGGTAGCCCTGGGAGGCCCCCAAGTGCTGATGATCTCCCGCAGGGAAGGATTAACCGTCACATCATGCAAGTTTGGGAGATGGTTGTGCAAAGCCCAGGTGTGCTGAGTGAAGCAAACATCACAGAGTAAAAGCTCTCAAAGTCCTCTCTCTCCCAGTCCTTCATGCTTCTTTGTAGGCTGGATTGGGTTTGGAGCAACCTGGTCTAGTGGGAAGTGTCCCTGCCCATAGCAGGGTGTTAGGCTGGATGATCTTCAAGGTTCTTTCCACCCCAAAGCATTCTGTGATTCTATGTTAGCTGAGGGTGGCACAAACCACAGAGGACAGAGACCCACTGCACCGTGCTCACACATGCAACAGGAGATGGAGCAGCCACACAGAAAAAGCTGGTCTTTGCCATCTCCTCAGGACAGGAGATCACCCTTGTAACACATCTGTATTCCCATTGCTGCAGGTAACTTCTGTAGTCACCCCATGTCATGAGAGGACACAGGTGGAGGACACCTCTCAGCCAGCGCTTGGCTGAACATGTCTTTCAGGCTCAAACCCACCTAAAAACCATAAAGGGGAGGGTATGACAAGAAAAAGCAGATCTCTGAACACCCAGGCTGAAAGAGCAGGGCAGTTCATTAGCAGAAGACATGGGCAAAGGCCAAACTCCGATTCCTGCAGTTACACGGTCAAGAGGAACCCTGACCAATTTAATTGATTATGGCTTCAATTTTAGGTTATTTCCCTTCTGATGTTCCCCCCAGAGATCTTCCTTTGTGTCTGGAAATCTTGTCTCAGTACAAGAAGAGAGAGCTGGCAATTTGTGCAAGAATTTTGGGACATACAAAATCTTAGAAGTCCTGGTCAAAATGAACTCCATGGATGCAGCTCACACGTGTCCATAAAAAAAACCCCACAACATTGTACAACTGCATCCAGCACGTGAAACCCCAGCTTCAGACAAGTAGTAAATCCATCATATCCCAGGTGCAGTGAATATTCTTGACATAGCAGACAGCATGTGCACACATGTCCCAAGTGAAAATACCAGTGCTTTAACTTGTTATATTTGCTGTGTTCCAGGGAGAGGACAGAGGCGTTCTGAGCTGCAGTCATCTCTCTTCATTTACTAGGTTGTAAAGTGAATTTTTATTTCTATCATTGCTTCCCCTTTTTCAGAACATGCCATTCTAGGATCATTAAAAATATGGGGACAGTCTATGTCACAACTTCTTAATTCATACCCAATAGACTGGATTTTTTTTGAATAAAGATTTTATAGTGAAAACCATGTGAATCCACCTAATTTCTCTTCTTTCCCAGTTGGCTACTGAAACAATCAAAAAAACTAAAAAGATGCAGAGACAATTTGCCTTTTTTTTTTTCCCAAAGCAATCAATTTAATCTGCTTTAAAGAAAAGATTAATTAAACTGAGCCTAGAGCCAGATCCAGATGAACCAGAGCTGACTTCTCAGCACAGGCACCGGAGCAAAGTTTTCGCAGGGTCAGGCGCCACAGCTGCTCCCAGCGCTGTGGCCAGTGCACAAAGCCTTCACTCCAAGAAGATAATTCAGATAATTCAATCCCCACTGCTGCCAGCCAGCTTGGAAATCAAAACCTTGGTAAACCAGCACAGTTGTGGCTGCCTGCAGCCAACTCCAGGGGCTGCCTCCTGCTCGAGGGGATTCACACGGCAAAGCCAGGCCAAGTGCTGGCCCCTGACCCATGGCAGCTCAGCATGGCTCTGAGAGGAAGAAACACAAAGCATGGCAAAAGGCAAGCACTGAGGGATAGTGAAAATCACTCAGTCATTGCTTTTATAGACTGACATGCAAGAGATATCCCTTGATCCTGTCCTGCTCCCACGTCGCTCACTAACTTCCGGAGACTCTAGCAGGCTGGATTCCGCAGCCTCCGATCCCATCATTGCTGCAGAACAGTTTGTCTCTTCTAGTCTGTCTCATTAAACGTTACAGAAGCTTCAGCAGATTCACTCCACCAACTGCCTCTACTTTGGACTTTGCCATTGCAAATTCCCCAGGATACCCACTCTGACACTTGCATGGTGCAAGTTCCCCATAGTCAAAAGAAATTTTCCTACTCAGACAGGGGAGCTGAAGGTATGGAAAGTGCTCACCAGTTACTGCTGAACCTGGAAAACAAGTTCATTTCTTTGTTTCAGCTGCTACTGCTTAAAGACAGACATCTGAGCTGTCCCTTGTCCCCAGCCCCACACTGCAGGGATTAAACCTCCCCCCTGAGGGTGGCAACTTTGGGCTATGGAGAGAGGGAGCCTTGGATCCACAACTACAACCTCTGCTACAGGGTTCAAATGCTGTGTAATGGCAAAACTTCTACTCTTTCAGAATTATTTTTTCTTGTTGAAAGAGCAGGCTGAGCTGTAAAGTGATGAATTTTTGCTCAGCTGGGACACAGTGCATCTTTGCGGTGTTTCGCAGACAGATGGGATATCTCCCAGCCGTGCCCCACTGGCCAGCTCTGAACTGGAAACCACCTAACAACACCCTCAGAGCTTGCATAGCCCTGGAAATAAGGATGCTGATCAGTGCTTCTCACTTTTCTATAATCCAAGAATGGTCAAGCTTCTTTCTATTCTTTTTTTTCTTCTTCCTCTTATCCATTTTTTCCCTCTTCCTCCGCCATTTTAAGGTTTGGAGTTTTTTTTAATTATTTGGTTTTCACCTTTTCTTGCAGGTCACAAAACCATTTTGTGCAGTGATTTTCCTTTAAAACCACCTACAAAGCCATTAAAACTCAGCCCATCCAGCAATGACTCATACTTGCCCCACTCTCCTACCCCCGCCTCCAATTTTATTTGGCTGGAGTTGGGGGATTTGAGGTTTGTTTTTCCAATTCTTGTGTGTTCTCAGGCCTCCAACCCCACACAGCATAACACTGGTGCAGCGAGGCTTTATGCAGAAAAGGACAACAGTAATACAACTTCAAAGCCAACAGGGCACCAGGTGACCAAAACCAGCCATTGCTCCTGTGCTTGACCATTGCTTCCCTCACTGCACAGGCAGGAAGATTTTGCCAGTTGGAGGAGGGTTCAGAAAAAATGGAGCTGAGGCATGCCCAGCTATGGAGCTGGAGTTTCCATTTCCCACCCACCTACACTGCCACCAACAATCCATATTTCCCTAAGGAACTACCCATCCAAAGTCATGCAGGGCCAGCTGAGTCTCTGATCTTGCTGATTTTACCATCTGAAGGCAGAAAACAGGCTCCTCCATCACCCGCTTACACAGAAGCATAAAAAATTCCTGGGTTTTGCATAACGACCCAGATGTAATTCCAAGCAGAGTGGCCTCACTGACATGAAATTGCAGGATTCAAATCACCTTTCAGTGTAAATACCAGCTAAAGATAAAGAGTGGGAAAGTGCTTTAAAGGCTTATAATCAGTATCCATACAAAAAAAAAAAAATCTCACAAGTGCAGAGTCATGATGACAGCTCTTTTCAAGCAAAGGTAGTTAATGTTTAATTACTGTGGATGCTGCTTTTGCAGAACCAGTGGATCACACGTGTTCCAGGTTACAAACCCAATGCGAAATTCTCACAGCAGAGCCCATGGTACAAGTGGGGATGTGTTTTACAATCTTTTTGCAAGAGCTCATTTTTAAACGACCTATATTAAAATAACGTCTTATTTGTGCCAAAACCATGGAGAGAAAACAGTGCCACTGCCACCTCAGAAGACTGACAAAGGTTGTCTTAAGTTTCCAAAAATAATTTAAAATCTGGCAAATGAAGCCACAAGTGGAGAGAATAAAATTAGGCCCAAGCAAAATAATTTTGACTTTCGATGACATTTAACAGAAGATCTTACATGCAGTAAAAGGACTGGATCCAACCAAGAAAGAAGTTGTTCTACCCAACCCACCCCTGGGACCCAATTTTGCATAAGCTAGACTGCCACAACAAACGACAGTGAATTCGTAAGTTTAGGCAAATGCACCCAACCCCTGTAGGGGCAGTGAATTCCACCCAGCCTCTTGACTGCCTCTAAAGGAACCAGTAAACAGCAGTACTTCTCGATCTCTGCAGATCCTGCAATGGGCAAGGTGAAGCGATAATGAGTCCTTTCTTTTATTCCCTCAACACTTTGAAAGACCACCAAATTTTATACCGTCCACATAAAGCACAGCCTCAGAAGAGAACAAACCCAAATTACATGCGAGAAATTGGTTTTGCTCAAGGCCCAAATTATTGTCTTGGGTTATGCTTTCTGCTACAGTACTCTTCCCAGAGAAACTAAAGCTATCCAAAATAAAAAACAACAAAATTCCTTTGCCTGTGATGGAGAAAGTTACTTTTCTGAGCACTCAGAGCTTATTTTAAAGGTTTTCTTGAATAAATAGGAGCCTATTAATATATTGAGTTTTCTTACTGCTTTTTAAAGGGCATTTCATGAAGGCTGGTGTTTCCTTATTGCAGTTTTTATGGAATGGAGAAAAATATTTATGGTACACCAAGAGAGTGCTGAGCTAAATAGCTTTTTCCCTCTCACCCTGCCAAGATACTCCTACAGGGCAGTTTTACCAAGTGGCTTAGCAGGGCTCTTACTGCTGCTGGCTGTGGTGGTGCTGGGTGGGTGCAGGACACCAAGGCCAGGACCTCACCAGCACAGCTTCTGCCCAGATTGGGCTGCCCCATCCACGTGGTGATTCCCAGTGTCCCAGCAGGGCTGAGCTCTGACCCACAGCTCCCACCCTACTCAGCTGCAGTTGGATAGAGAGATCTTCCTCCCAAAACCAAGGGCTTTTTTTGGCTGCTGCGATGAGCTCCGGGTGGGAGTAGCAACCCTGGTTCCTTGCTTTATGTAGAAATGTACAGAAATACAGAGGACAGTCACTCAGGAGAACCCTTCTTGGTCAACCTTCAGCAGTCCATACCTAGTAAAAAAAGCACTAAGGGCTTAATATTTTGGCTCCTGCTGAAATCCCTTTGACTTCACACCTCTAGTAAGACTTTAGAGTGAACACATGGCACTATGAATGAGCAAAGTAATCACATACTAAACAGGGTGAAACTTTAATAAATGTTTTAGTGAACTATGAATTTCCCTAAATCACTAAAGAAAATTCACTTCAGGAAAATCTCTACACATATAAAGTGCAGTCACTGCAAGCTTTGTTAGTAAAAGTGTCTTGTAAGAAGTATAAAGCTGCGCTAATAAAATCTGAATGGAAATATCCAAATATTGGGATCCTAATTCATGAAGATGCGAATGGTTTTCTAACACATTTTTTAGAACCCACATGGTTTCTTGAGTACAGCAACTCTCTTACCCACAGCCCAGCTAAGCATTCTTTTCCCTTAGGGCTTAGAGCAGCCACAGGTTGAACAGTGAGACCTACAGCTATTTACCTTCCCTGCAAGTTTATGAGACATTTGATGGGACATCCATCATCTAGCCCAGTTCATCAAAGTGGAAAAAGACAGAGTGTTTTACCTTCCAACTATATAACTTTGCATAATAAAACTGTTTAGACTTGGAGATTTTTCTGATGAATGCCAAATGCTCTACAGCAGCAGCCTTCACTAGCAGATCTAAATCACACCGCTTAAATGAAAGCCTGCTTGCCAATTTATGCATGAACTTTACTTATTTCCAGAATCAGAGAAAAAACCTGAATGCACTGTGCCCACAAAAAGGCTTTCTAAAACAGTACTGCAGCAGTGACTGGAAATACAACTGTATTCCTCTTGCATCTCTCAGGTATAATTTTTTCCCCCAAGAAGACATGGAAATGAAGACATTCCTACAATTGCTTTCATTGGTTTTTTGAAGGTGTTTCAAAAAGCTTTATCAGTTCAGTAGCTGAGAATACTGTTAAAGGCCTGAGCAGAAAAACTCAAGCATATTAACTGCAGTTTGGGACAAAGTTTCTCTCACGGTTCTGCAACATTGTTTTGAGATCTGTAGAACACAGGAATGTAAACATCTGTGCAGCTGTGCATTTCCATAAAGAGGTTGGACTTTGGTTGTTATTCTTGATTAACCAGGAGTTTTAAGAGGGTGTTAATGTTCTTAACCAATAATATGATACTTGAGTCCGTGTGTTATAAAAACCGCGCGATTTTGAATAGAGTTGGATTCCTGAATCTGAGCGTGTCAGTTCCTGACCTTCACGCCGCATTCCAACGGAGAACAGCGACAAGTAGCCACTCACTGTTGTGGCTTTAGTTACTGAACTGATTTTCAAGAGGCAAAAACACTGTGAGACATTAAAAAATATAACTAGCAGGTAACACACGGCTAATGCTGCAGATGTGTCTTCAAGGCAAGACTACATTATCTTATCATTGGAGGGCTCTTCAGGCCAGCACAAATCCTTATCTTGCTCTGCAAATCCCACCCTGTTGGCAGTGTGGTGTTAAAAGGGCTGCTATTTTCTGACTCCCACTTATAACATGGACTGCACAGGAGAGGGAAACTGCCTCACAGCTTTACAGTCTCTTACAGGTGTCTCCCTAATGTCCATCCACTGACAAACCTATACTGGAAAACCCATCACTGGCTGGTGTTGTGTGTTCAGAGATATTTCTGGAAGGTCATCCTGCTTTGCTGGGGTACCCAGCACACTGAAAGGCAGGAACAGTTTCAGAAAACAAAATGCATTTCAGTTGGGTTTACTCTCTTGTCCCATTTCTAGTGCTTTTGAGGTGGGGCTGTCCACCTCTTTTTGGAGTGGTGTTTTTAGGGAAGGGATCAGATTCTGGCTTTGTGTTCCCCACAATGCATCATCTGCAAAACACGAGCATTGCAGCTGTGTTCCCCACATACTTGGATTCAAGAGAGAAGATTCTTACCACATTACCATGACAAAAACAACACCTTGCCCAGTACATTCTGAACATCTCACATAGCAAGCTTTAATGAGCTAGATCTCAAAGTGAGTTACAAAGTAGGTCGGGAGCTGTTTGACAGATGGGGAAACCAGGCCAGTGAGGTGCTGCAAATTCTCCAAGGTCACAAAAAAAGGCCAGTGCCACAGTCAGAAACAAAATCCAAGTCTCCCAATGTGTTATCTAGTGCTCTTCAACCCAATACACATCTCCACCATTAGTCCACATCATCCCTAAAGCTCATGACTTTACAAAGTCTGACTCCTGACCAGGGGAGCACCAGTCTTGCAGATATCAACAGTGGAAGAACAGAACAGCAGGGACGCTGGGTCAAAGAAAGTGACTGGCAAAGTCAAAGGAGAACCTGTGCTTTTGCCAGTACTTTCATGTGAGCTCTAAAACACACGCACAGCTGTGAAGGCTTTCCATAATTAAGCTTTCACTTGAATCCTGCCCATATGAAGCAAAGTCTACTCCAGCTCAAGGACAATCCAGCCCTGCTGGGACACAAGTATTTCAGACTGGTGACCCACTTCTATTGAAACACTGAGCACACCCCTCTCCCTGTCTTCAGTGGTATTTGGAGGACTCTCATTTCTCTGCATGACCCTGCTTCTCCCTGTCACCACTGCAAGTCTGAGGTGTGGAGAGGTTATGGGGTCATAAGCATGTCAAAACTGGATAAATGCTGTCTCACTGACATCAAAGGCCAACTCTCACTACTTTCATTGGGAGCAGAGTTAGGCCACTACAGATAAATCCTGACCTATATAATTTTTGATGCTTGCCTGCACCTGTCATGAGTAGAGACAGGGAGGCCAGGAAATGGAACTTCTATTGCATTTCACAGTTCAGATACAGACACGGCAACTGCAATAAAATCCACCATAAATACAGATTCTACCTACTAGGAAGGACAGAGTGGAATATGGAGAGGTAAATCCAACAGGACAGTGAGCTACTCAAAAATAAGAATTTTGTTCTGGACTCTCAGGAGACAGCACGTATTTTCCTAGTTGCACCCTTAGCAGAATTCTCATCTAGTGCATATCCAGTATTGCTTCTGCAACCAAAATCTTCACATCAGGACACATCTAGCTATGTTAAAGGCTTACAAGAAGACCATCAGCCTTACAGACATAGTAAGTGACGTGTTAACATCACTTATTTTGACTATTTGTTAGAGTTTTGTGTAAAGGCTTCAGGAAGACCTAAAAGTGTATTCCACATCCCTCCATGATCAATGGGGAGACAAATATAAAGCCAAAGACTCTTTTTCTCCTAACTTCTGATATATTTTCAGACACACCAACAATACATTAAGAGAGCCCAACATGGACAGAGGGCCCGATTTTTGCCTGAAATATGCTTTTTGTAAAAAAATGTATTAATCTAGATATTAAATTATGTAGGTGTTAGGTCATCCAATATTCAAACTCTACTCTCATTTATTTGAGAAAAAAAATGCACATAATGCCTTGCTGACACTGTAATTGGTCCGTATAGACCATGATGCACACAAGTATTCAGCAAGAGACACAGCAGAAGCAGATGCCAGCAGATGGTATTATCCTGAACAAAATCAATTAAGGACATTTACAATATGTCAAAAGTGCAGCTACAAAAACAAAGTGTAGACCTGTACATCTGTTTCTTAATGAAGCCATGAGTGTTTGACAGTTAGCCAACAAACCACAATCTAAACACTACAGCAACACCAGTAATAGATAACGAAATACCAGACATATTCAGACTCTTCAACAGTCACCACAAAATAAAAGATACTGAGCAGAAACTGAATAACCAGATACTGGAAGTCCATATGTCATGAATTAGTGTAACTAAAATATAAGCATATGAGCTTTCAGTATCACAGATTTCGTAAGGGTGTGATTTGTTCAAAATTTATAGTAATAGGAGTCACATGGCAATGGTAAGTTAAGAAATGCTATTCTCTTCCATAACACAATCCTCTGGTATATTTAAAAGGTTTCTTGGAACCCTGTTACCTTGACTGAAATAAAAAGAAATGTGCTCACAATTCCTTAAAAGGTGTTATGACATCTCTGTTGAGAATGCAGTGAAAATACAAGAGGCATGATGAGATATACAGCCAGGTATGTCAATGGCATCTTGTAGATTATATAGAACACAAATGGACTGAGGGAATTCAGAAGTTATTTGTGCAGGGAACAAAAACCTGTGAGTTCCCCATGGAGACAAGAGGTACAAACATTTCATAGTGGGGGAAAAAATTCTCTTCTCTGCCACAGTTCAAAGTACTGAGGACTCATTTATGGAAGAAAAGGGTAAGACCAGTGAACACCTGCTGCTGAAGATGGCACTTAGTGTCCACTGTGACAGCTGTTGTTATCAGTGTTTGCTGCAGATTTCCACCACTACGAACAGGGATGGGACCATCCCAGTCACAGTCTGCTGCAACACAATGAAAGCTCTGGTATTAAAATAAGTGATGGTACCAACTCCACGTACAATGGTTGTTGTTTAGCTCCTAGGGAACTCATACCAAGTTTCTCCTACATTAGCTGCCAAATTAATAAAATATTCAGAAATATTTACATTAAGTGTTAATAAGGGCTGAGGGATGGGTTTCCTTAAGGATCCTGGAAAATACAGCCTTATCAGTGAAAAACATACTTACACTGTACATCAGAGCAATGCATCATTCATTTTTACTAAGGCCCAGATGACAGTCTCATTAGACCAGAGATGGATTAAAGACAAATGATCTGGTGAATAATGTCACTGGGAGCCATGTAGCACTTCATCCAAGCAGTACCACTAAAAACAGATGACTGAATAGGGACTGAAAGGATAAAAAACATAAGGCTGTAGAATGGCGTTCCTGGGGGGAACAAAAGAAAAAAAAAAAAAGCTGCATATTTACATTTAATCTGCTTTGTAAACTGATTTTTGTCATGTTACCTGTCAAACCACTGAATAAACTGAGTAATTGCTTAAGCAGCACTGATAGAGATGTGACAGATTATTCAAGCATTGTGATTCTTTGTTCTCATATATCTCATTAAGAAATTATGATTGGTTCCATTTACAGCTCTTAAGTTGAATTCACTAACCACTGACACATGAACTCAACCTGGCATCTACTAATTTTTTATTGTTCTCAGACAGAAATTGTTCCTGGCAAAGTCGCTCTTGCAAACCATTTCAGTGTAGTGGCTGATGATTTTTTAACGATGCAACACAGAACAGGAAAAAAAACTACAACTGACTTCTCCCTTGATTTGCAGCACCTATGGAATGAAAAGAAATAAAACTTCTTGTACTCTGTACTTCTCCCCTTCCCCCACCTCCTTTTTAGAGAGCTATTTTTAACCTGTATCATTTCATTAAATAAATTCACAGCACATCCCTGCAAACAACTGAGCTGGCAGAAAATGGGAACTGTCCTGTGGGATGTGTTCAGCCCCTTCCTCTTCTGGTGTGGAATTGCAACCTGTTCTTTCACAGCCTTATAACTTTATAATGATGTTTGAAACCTTAGCATAAGAAGCGTAAAATGCTGCTATTCCAGCCTGCTGCTAGCAGGGGCTTCTCTTGACTCACACAGAAAAACCTCCAAGCTGTGGAAATCAAAGGCAAAATTTTACAGCAACTTCGAGTTGCCACAAATTATTTAAGAGAAAATAAGTGAGAACCTGTTGTGCTTTTGTGTGCTACCCTCTGACTTCAGGAAGATCTACTGCGACCACAAAGCCAACACACAAGGAAAACTCCAAGTACACATTTTACAGGCACCCTCCATAGCCAAAACTGCAGGTTTTAGACAAGAGATGGAAAGCAGGGATTTGGTGTAGCAGAGATAACGTGGAGATGGAGGACAGGAGGAGAGGGAAGGACCATTGTGTTCTTAACTTCTTATTTGTCTGGGTTCACCCCCATTGGCTAATGGAGCACAGGGGCACCATACAGTTTCTGTCTTCCCCCAAATGTAACCCAAATATGAAGAGCAATTCAAACTACAGGGTAAATTAACAACATTCACAATGCTTTTAAACAGCTTTTACCAAATGGCACAAGTCATTCTCTGTGCATTCATTAATGAAGCCAAACAACGTGCTGTTTGGCAAAGAAGCAGTGCTATTTATCGTTGTATAGCTCTATATATCACTATATAAACATTAGTTTTAATCTGGGGGTATACATACATTTATATATATTTTATATATATAATATTATATATATATACACACACACACATACATACACAGACACTGTTATCTACTTATAAGTATTTACAGGGCTCCTCCACCTTCCTCACAACCACATTGCAATGCAAGACAAAGATGTCACAACATCACACAACCTCCAGGGTGAACACTGGTGCTGAAGCTGCCAGTCATTTTAGTGGTCATTGAAAATGATGAAAGTATACTGGTGCAGTACAAGCTGTCCTGTTCAAAAGACCCATGCCCATGAATTTCTGCAGCTCATGAACAAGGAGGGAGAATTAAAAGTCTCTAGAGTCAATTAAGCTGCACCTGAATCCTTTTGCTCTGCTTTGCCCCAGATCTCTCCTTTTATCTTTCCCCCAGTGCTGCTCCCCTCACCTGCAGAACCATCCTGTTCTCAGCTTTAGTGCCTGTTATGTTCCCTTCCAACAGTAGCAAAAGAGCACACATTTGCTTTCTGGACATAAATCATCTCAGCTGTCACTCAGGAATCCTTGAATTACTTTCATTGCTTCCTATTAAAAATACAAGATTGATCAGAGACACACATTCAATGGACTTGCCTACAAAACACTGCAAGATTTTTTTTCAGAGTCTCTCTCTTAAGAGCATAAAATTTATGTCTATGACATAAATTACATGGGTATGGACAGGAAAATTAGCCAGTAAAATTACTCCAGATACACCTTAACATGCCCAAGAGCAGAAGTCTCCCTGCAGCACCTCTATGCCCTGTGCCTAAGTGCTTTTGAGAACCATTTTTTTCAGCCCATTTCTTGGTACATTCTTCCCTCACATCTAAATATATAGCCTCCTCCTTCCTAAAAGGCATAAGTCAAACCTGTGACAGGAGATATTTCCCTTCCTTTTAAATTATTCCTCTTGTGCTCCAGTGCCTGCGTTATTAGGCCAAAAGGAGTCACGCTGTTTTCCTGCTCCATTAATATTTTTATCTAAGCATCTTCTCATGGTGCTTCAAGCAACTTGGCTAACAAGCTGTGTGTTGTTTTCCCCCCTCTTCTCCCCCTAGAAGAGATAAGAAGGGTTTGTGCTGTTTCATGGTGCTTTTTTTTACATTTGAGAGTGTTTTATTTTGGGAGGGAGAGCTTGCTTGCTTTGCAATATTCAGGTTGCTATGTAATTATGCTAGAGAAGGTGTCTCAAAACACCATGGCTTGCACCCAGAGAAGGAGGTGGTGTTTTTGTGATGCTCATCATCAGCCCATGGAAAAGCTTAACAGCATCAGATTTTCCCCTCAAAAAAAGTTGAACAAATTAATTACACCCCTGCAGCAAGAAATCCCATTAAAGCTGAGGTGTGAGGCTGATGCTGATCCCAGATCTTTAGATAGTCCTTAAGATATCTCAGGCTGCAGCTACAAAATATCCCAAAGTAAAATACAAAGCCTTTAAATTTTTTCAGGTGTTATTCAAGAAAACAGGGTAGGGAGCACGAATCAAATTTAATGTGCTCACGGTGTCTTGTGCCATTGACTGCACACACCAAGCACTTTGCTATGCCTGAAATTTCCAAAACACCACAGGCTTCATGGCTGGGCACATTGTGCCAAGTTACTTACACTGAGAGGCAGGAGAAGACAAGAGTGAGCAGTGGGAGGAAATCTCCAAGCCAACTCAACAGTGAAGGATTATTCAGGGATGCTCCAGCAATCTCTCTCAACTATGGCTGAATTTGATTAGCAACCTGTGCCTTCCCCAGAGGAGTTTTCCATGTGGCTGCAAATCCTCTAAGAGCTCTCCTCTCTCTTCAGCTCTCTTTTTGTTTGGGTTTTCTATGTAATTTTGTGGTTTTTCACAGTTTTTCATCCTATAGTTTCCATCATTTCTGCCCTTGCTCATCACAGTGGGGCAGTAGGGTCAGAGCTGGTGAGTTTGTATGGAAAACATGCCTGGTTGAAGTCTGGTCCTTTGAATTATTTAGCTGGACTGGGAGGATGGGATCCTGCTGGGAGCGATCCCACATCACCCCAAGAACTGCTTGGACTGTTCCAGCTCTTTATAGCTCTGGGCAGACCTGGATTCCTCTGAGCAGCTGAAACAACACAGCAATAAAGCGCCCACGCTGTTACCAACAGCACAGAGACAGTGCTTTGCATCTTCAAACCTTAACTAGTAAAAAACGAATTACACGTGATGACCCTAGGTGAATAACATACAAATAAATATATTTTGAGGATATTGGTGCTGACACAGTGCCCACTACTTAAAGAAGCAGGACAGTCCCCTGCATAAGTCTGGAGTTAAGATTCAGGCTCAGCTCTGGGTTTACAAGTGACACACTTGCCTGTCTTTAACAAAACAGTGTTAGCATTTTTGTCTTATTTATTTAGACTATAAGTTCTCCTGGGTACAAACAGTCTTTTAATCTGGTGTTTGCAGTAGTCCTCAATCAACAGTACCTGATCTCATCTGAGGCCAGTAAAAGGCACAGTAAAAAACCCCAAGTATTTTAGACCCTTCACATTTGACTTGCCAGTGTCCAACCCACTGATACACACTGGCTTCTCAGCCTTTGCAAATCTCTGCATTTAAGCAGGAGAGGCTGTGCTGGTTTATTTTGTACTGCAACAGAAGCACATCCATTTCTGTGACCCGTGATGCAGCTGGTGGAGAGGGGCAGCCACATTTCCCAAGTGCCATGGGGTGTCAGGCAGGTTTTAAACACCCTGCTCAGCTACAACACAGCAATGTCACAGAACAACTCCACAGCACTGGGGGATTCTGTCTTCAGGGAGAAACCTGTGACATCCTAGAACCTTCTCTTTGGAGCTCCCAGGAAGACCTGCAAACCTTCACACCCCACCACTGATGAGCAGGGATATATTATTCTCCTTGCTCTCTAAACTGCCACACCAGCCCTCACCAAAACAAACAGAGAGGTTAAAGGCTCCCAGACCTCAGAAATTCCACACATCCTGACCTCACTCCACTCCCAGCAGCCACAGATGAAACTTCTGGTTCTACTGTACCCTGGCAACCGAGCACAAGATGTAATTCCCAACTTTTGCGTGCTTGGGCTTGAAGGAACACACTTTAAACTCCTCAACCTAAATTAGGGGGAGCATTAAGAGCAGGAAAATGAGAAGAATCCTGCCGAAAAATGTACAAAGGGAAGGGTCTATGGGGGAGACACCACAATTCTTTACCCTGTTGCTGCTCATGTTCATTTGCATAATTACAAGCACCACCATTTTGTTCCACCTGTAAACTGTAAGAAGAGTGTTTGGTTTATCTCCAATTGGGTATATAAGAAAACCAGAACAAAAATAAAAATAAATCCTCAATACAACTAATCCAGCATGTCTTCTCTCACGTGTTCCTTCCCATTTCACTCTTGAAAAAGGTATTTTAAGAATTAATCTTATGAAGGCCAGTTGTTCAAAACTGTTGATATTTTAACTGTGACACATGCTATTGCTCAGGAAAAGATCAGGCAAAATCAGTGAGCTATTGTTACAGAGGATCCCCAGTGCTGTTCTTCCTGTTCTACACATAGATCAGACCCCAAACCGAGCTTCCCAGTAGCTTTTTCTTAGCACACCCAGCGTTTAAAAAAAAAAAAGAAAAAGGTTTTTTAACTCAGCCAAAAAATTCTTCTTAAGAGTAGTATTTTGATTTAACCTTATACAATCTGTTTGGTGAGTAATTCTGGCATAAAACTCAATATGCAGCTTTCAACATGGAAACATCAGTGAAAGGGCCTTCAAAAGTTTATTAACAATCTGTTATTTATAGCTTTCTTTTTCAAAAGTGATTGGCACAACATTCAGAGGAAAATTATAGGAACCGCCAAGTCAGATAATAAAAAAACATATTGGTGTTAAGATTTGATGGAAAGGTTTTAAGGAACACTATGATTGCTTGAAATGAGAAATATTCTGATTGCTAAGCCAGCTATTTGTCATTCAACAACCGCCCAATCACACACATATGTTTGCAAATTATTGTTATTGTTGTTAATTATTATTTACAGAGAAGCACTGAAATGCAAGGTGGTTTGAATTCCAATGAAAATGACAGATCGCCAACCCGAGGAATTTTTTATCCCTCCTTTCACTCATTACCTGTTTACCAACAGTACCCACTTAGTTCCAACTTGTTTTCCTGCTATCTAAAATGACTAGAAAATTAGGTCCTATTAAGTAATCATGAATATAAACTGTGAGTCACCGGTTAAGTGAATACCATTACTGGCAATAAATTCAGAATCCCATTATAAATGTCTGTTATTGTCAAGCAAACCAAAACAATACAACTTTATTCAATATTAATTGTACCCTTGGATGCTTGAAAGGATTAAGTAACCCCAACTAATATTCTGCACGTAGTCAGGAGAACTGTGTGTGAAGGACAACAAAAATAATTGAGGTCAGTAACCAAGGTGGAGAGAAAAAGAGGCAAAAGGGATGGAAAACATACATAGAGAGATATTTCAGCTCCTGCGTGAAAGCAGATGGAGGGTGAAGGAAGCAGACAGGCTGTTCCAGATGGCGGGAGCGGCGGCGAAGAAGGCTCTCACACCCACTGTGTTGTGGCTGTGATGGGAACAAGAGACTTTTGGTTAAAGGATTCCTGTAGGACTCCAAAGAGTTGGGTTCAGCTCTGTCCACCACCTCTCCACCCTCTGGGTTTTGCTTGCTGGGAGATTTTCGGGTGTCAGCGACCTCTGTGGCTGCCAAAAAGCATCAATGCTTTTATGCATGATTTGCCCTCAACTTTGCCCTACACAGAGAGCAGTTGTGGAATAGCTCTTTGTTATACTGAAGTCCTGAGGACTGAGATTAAGTGTTGGCCAAGGCAAAGATCACATTTTCCTAAGCAAAAAATAGAGGGAAAAAACCCAAACTGTCTATTCCAACCCAACCCAAATATCTTACTGTCACCTTGCTGGTCAAGCACCCTCCCTGACTGCACAGGCATGCAGGTGAGCAGGCATCCTCAGACAGGACCAAGATGTCCTTGAAAGAGAATATGCACAGAAAAAGAGACAAGCCAGGGAAAAAATGAGGTAAGGCATCAAAGCTAGTAGACAAACAGGCTAACAAAGGAAGCATGAACACATATATGAGCGGACAATACAGCAACTGTGTGTCTCCAGAATTATGTATTCACCTGAAAGCTTTTGATTATTGGGCATTTTGAAACCATAATTTCAGATGATGAAAGAAAATTGGCCTTTAGGCTACACCGCTGTCCCAAACAGTGCTGTCCAAAATGCACCTATGAACCAGAGCTGGAGGGCTGTCAAAAATCCCTTCCCATCAATGGCTCCCAATTTTTTCCCAGTCCTCACCATCAGCTTTGAAATCCATTGGCCATTTTGCTTTTCTTTCTTTCCCATTTAAATTCCATCTGAACCCTCAAACCTGTTATTTTCCGTAACTGTTCACGGAAGACCAACAATTTACATCAACAGATACTAAGTCATTATTTTTAAGCCTTCAAGAACAAACTGGATAGCAACCTATGGCAGGTGATAGCAAACAGGATTACTTGGTTTAAAACAAAATACATCACCTTAAAGGAGTCCTAACAGTAATTTTCTGCTTTCCCTAAATAGAATACACAAAATAAAACATCTGAGTTGTTTCACACCACTAAGTTAAATATTAATATTTGGACGGCAGCTTTCACTCCTCCCACAGATGCGAGACAGGCGCTGTCAGCACCTCTTAGCACCAATTATCCCTGACCCCACGTGGGTTTGACAGCGAGATTCCCAGAGTTGTGGATTTTAAGGTCAGAAATGACCATGAAATATCTTCCTCTATAAACATGGACAAGAGGCACTTTCCTGCTGCTTGAAGCATGAGAGCTTTCAGAGCTCCGAGAAAATCATCCCAGAGGAGATGAGATCCACTTGCCTTCATGGTTTGCTCCAGTGGTTCATCAGCTTTGCCCCTGAAAATATGTACCTCAACTTCAGTCCTTTGGGACGCTGCATTTTCTCCCCTGAAGACTTCTTTTTTAGGTGATTTGTAGGTGACTTTTTTAGTTTCTTTAACGAAAAAAAAAAAAGGAAAATATTGAACTGAGGAAAATATGAAACAGCCTGACAGAGCCACTGCTGCCTCACTGAGGTGTCATAAAAGAGAGGCAATTGCTGGTAATGTCAGCAGAAACTCGAAAATCAAACAAACTCTCAATCATCACGGGGGGCATCAAGCCAAGTAAAACACAAATATCAATATCTTTCTTTATGTCTTAAGAACTTCCAAAATCAGAAGGGAAAAACTGAGTAACTTGCATGATGCCTCTAGTTAAACGACTAAACAGAAATTACTGTTGTGTGAATCCAACACAAGTGCTTTTGGCACCCAGATCATGATAAGTCAGGATCTTTGACAAGAGGCAACCAGACCTGGAGCCCTTTGGTACCTCCCAGCACCTCCCCTCTAGAGAGGGGCCTCTGCCAGGACCTGTCCTTACCACCAGCACCTTCTCACAGGTGGGAGCCACGGCTGGCCGGAGGTATAGCCCCCCGAGGGTGGGACCACCCAAAAACAGATGAGAGCAGGAGCTGGATCAGCTTATGGAGTGCCAGTGTGAGGCTACATGTAGGGAAAAGCACCGTGCAGGACGTGAGAGGACACAGCAGACAGCACGTAAGGGTTTGTGACGGTGTGTGTGTTTGTGTGCATGTGGGTGTGTGAGAAAGAAAAGAGATGTGAGAGGAGGACAAGGAGTGACTTCATTTCACAGCATGAACGAGTGCGTACTGGTGCGTGGAAGAGCCATGGAGAGTGCCAGGAGCACATCAAATGGGGTAAGAGTATGGAAGTGACACAGGCGAACCCAAAATTACCACAGAGTCCCTGAGAAAAACAGAACCACCCATATATTTTCTCTATACTGTATTTCAGGAAAGTACTGGAAACTTATCTGAAGCGTATTTGCCTTCCAACCCAGCTCTTACGATGTTATGGCTATATCCATGCAACTCCCCCTGTTATCCTTACTAAGCTTTAAGGAATCTACCACATTATTTTTAAGGAGACCACCAGTATTTTCATAGCTACTAAGTTTGAGCCTTTCTAAACATTAGAACTTCATCATAACTCTGATGTCAACATGGCCTAATGACAGGTATCTTAGAAGTGTGCAGCTGATCTAATTAGGCAGATCAAGTGATAGAACCTTCCCCATTGAGTACTGGATGATAGGGTGTTTCTTGTTATTTCTCAGATGTCAAAATCTAAGGTTTAAAATACCTTAGACATAACAGACATTAAATATGGGGGAAAAAGGTGATACCTCTGTGATCACTCATCTTACCAGATTCCTGCTATTGTGAAACTTCACGTCTTTCAAGGGCTGGGGCAGAAATCCCCCTCTCCAGGCAGGCCCTCAATTCCCATCTCAATTTGTGTTCCAGGGGGAACTGAGTAGAGGTACAACAGGTGAATTTGTGGAAATTTAAAGAGAGAAGCAGTTAGCCAGATCCTCTGATTTCCTCAAGCACACCTATTTTGACATGGAAGGGACTCTAAATTATATTAGTTGAGGATCTGGCCTGTTGCTATGACTTTGTTTTATTTTTTATTTATTTTGCTTATTTTTTCCTAGCTACTTTTTCAGGATCTGTAATTTCACTGTCAATGGCTTAGCAGTGAACACGTCCAGTTTCAAGAAGGGATACTCAATGAACTTGTGCATATAGAGTGTGATTCACTGTCCCACATGGACTGGCACAGCCCAAGAATGGATCAGGACCATCATACATATTGTAATATAATAACATATAAACTACACCAATAATCATGTATTACAAAATATATTAATATTGATTGATATTACCAAAATCTTTTGTTGACACTCCAGTACCTGAGAGGTTGCAGCCCCAAATTAAGATTGCACATGCTTTAATATCTGCATAAATACAGAACAGGGTAAATACAGGTTTGGGTACATATGAGCTAACCACTGCATTGCTGGTACTTCTTTAGAAAAACATTATTGCCCAACAGCACAGAGCAGAGCAAACAACACAGACCTCAGCCACCAAAGGAAACAATTCTTTGGGTGGAAAAGGGCTACTGTCTTACATCTGGACATGACATCCAATTCAATTTCAGCATCAATGTGGCTGGACACGATTTATAGGGACGTGTAAATTATTAATACCAGCTCTGGAAGGGAGAGCTGGATACTCATTAGAGGTTCCTTGAAGCCCAAATGATGTAATGATTAATTGACTTAGGATCTTTTTAATAATTCCAGCAAATTTCAACTCTCCCATGTTAAAGATCTGCTGAAGAGCTTTTATGCAGGTGAAAGGTTCTTTTCTGAGAACAAATCATTAATAGGGTATACACATAGATTTAACATTCACAAATCAATGCACTTGAAATAAAATATGCTTTTAAAGTTTCCTTTTCACTTTCATCCCCAATTTGGGGGTTTACTGCTTTTCTTTCTCTAGCCAATTTTACCACAGGCAGTTAAGACAGCGGCATGAAAAAGGGCTGTTTTTCTGTTAAAAGTGCTTTTAGCACTTTGGCATCCTGAAATGGAATGGCAGAGAAATGCAAAACACAGCTACTACATTTCATGTGACATGACAAGTTTTCACTCCATGCTAGAGAAAAATCTATTACTGAGATCAAGTTCTGGCTGTCTGACACGGTTCAGCATTACAGTGCAGGAGGGATCAAAGAGATTTTAACCCTGCTCCTAAATAATGTCAGAGGAAAACGTTTTGGTACAAATACTTTAAAGCTATTTATACTTATATAGCTTAATTCCTATTTAAATACTTTCTTATCACTAACTGAGAATGTTTCCCATCATTTGAGCTCCTGGACCCTGTGTATCTGCTGCTCAAGTCAATGAGCAGCCCTTCACTGCCTTCAGTGAAAATGGAACAGGCACTTTAATGATTTGCACAGCAATGGCCTAAATTTTTTAGAAGTTCCACATCCTGGTAAGTCACACCAGACCTGGTAGGAACTGCAGGTGCTGCGCTGGTGGGTGGCCAATGACAGAACCAAAACCCAGATTCAAATCTTCTAATTATCAGCCTGCCCTTGGAAGCTAAGGAATGCACAACCAGAAGGCAACCCACGTGTAGGCTGTTAAATGCACATACATTCATAATTAAATACAGCTATGTCTGAAAAAGAAAACAGCTCTATTTTCTTTATATGGGGACAGGTTCATAATCCAATTATTTTAATTTTCTAAAACCTTCTAGGTTGACTGTTAAGTTTAAAAACTTCACAGCTTCCACTCCCATTAGAAAGGACTTAACAAATTGTGAGGTTCAGACAATGGTTAATAGTTTGAGACACTTATTGGCCATATTTAATGAATTTAATTTGCAACAGCCATGTTAATATGCATAACTATTAACTCTGACCAGCTTCACCTTCCTTGGGACCTACACCTGCTCCCATTTATTACATCCAGATCAAGGCCACAGCATTAATTCTTCCTGAACCTCTTCAGCAGCACAAATTAACCCTTGCAGGTGGCTTCAATGCCACAACCAAAGAGGTGACAGAGAGCTGTCCAGTGGGAACCCCAGTGAACTGTCCTGCTGCTCCAGCAAACCTCAGAGCATTAAAACTTTCCTCCCCAATACCCCTTTGCTCAGGAAGGGAACTGCACACCTGAAGTGACAAGCAGGGCACGTCTCTCCCAGCAGGAAATTCTCACAGCAAAAACTCAATGAAGGTGACAAGAATACATCACAACACTTGGCTCTTACGCTGCCTCTGCTTCTTCAGAGACCTGGACAGACATTAATCTGATTTACCAAGTCAATGTTTTCCTGACGACTGTGCTATCAAGCCCATCACGGGAGAGCTGCTGACCCACCTCCATATTAAACCACCAGCCTGGTTCCTACTCACAGCCTGTTTATAGGAAACCAGCGAGCCCACGAACCAGAAATACTCTGTTTATAGGGAGCCCTCCCTTGGAAGCAGAAAGAAACTCAAATATTACAGTCAAAACTTGCTCAACTGTGTTTTGGAAGTGGCACGCAGCGTAGGAAAATCACTACTCGGGATTAGCAACGCTTCGTTTTGAGACATGCTTGAAGTGTCAATTAAAGCGGTGGGGACACAGCTACGAAGAGCACTGGCAATACAACTCAACTCTAATTACAATGTATACACACACAGCAGCCCATGCGCTGGCTCCTTCAGCACTCCCAGCTCCCTACCTTTACAATATCCTGCGTGAGAAAATTAGTTTTAACAAAAATAAAAGTCTTTGCTCAGCCAAAAAGGCACCAGCCTGTACCCCGCTCCCTTGCACCATCTGTGCGTGTTTTTTCTCAGCCTTCTAAAAAAAAACAACTCTAACATTTTACTAATCTTTATGCCCCGCCACTATAAATAAAACAAATAAAGCCCAACAACAGTTAAGCATCGGAGCTAAAACACATCCAATCCACTCCGATTATTTCTGCTCGTCTGTTCACGAATAGCTGCAGCCATCGGCTTTAGGGGAAGCGTGCAAGTCAGACCGCATTTATTTACAGTTGCACTATCAAGAAAAAGCTTTCCCCTGTCTCCTCGTTCTATGAATATTTTAAAACACTTGGGGTTTTTCCTTTTTATCGCTTTTTTGAGGGGATGGGGGGAGGATGTGGGGTGATGTTAGCCCAGCTTCTGCCCCACAATTCTATTTTTCTCCGTGTTCCCGACTTCTTGCTCGCATGGATGCGCGAGGCGCGGAGCAGCACCCGCGGGTGCGCAAATCCCCGCACAGAGACCCGCACCCACCCACGGGGCAACCGCGCATCCCCGGGGGAAGGGACAGCGCCCGCGCCCGCCACCGGCCCCGCAGCCAAACCCCGCCACCTACGTCCCCAGCGTCTCCTTGAACTCGAAGATCTTCTTGATGTCCTCCGCCTGCTTCTTCCAGGAGCCGCCGCCGTCCCCGTTCTCCCGGGCCATGGCCGCGCCGCGCAGCCCCGCGGATGCCGCGCCGCCGGCTCCGAGCCCTCCGGCGGCTTTTGCTTTCTTTTCTGCCGCGGCGGCAGCGGCTGCTGCTGTTTCTTCTTCTTCTTTTCCCTCCGCCTACCTTCTTCTCCCCTTCCTCCTCCTCCTCCTCCTCACACTTCCTGCCCGCCGCCGCTTTTATTTCCTCCGCGCTCCGGCGGGCTCCGCGAGTGTCACTTTTCCTGCGCTATTTCCTCCCAACTTTCTCTTCCCCCCCGCTTTCCCTCCCCTTCTCTCCCCTCCTCCACGCCCCCCCCCTGGAGCCGCTGGCGGGGCTGCTCCGTCTCTCCGTCCTTCTGCGCCCCGCGCAGCAGCTGCGCGCACCCGCGTCCTGGGGTCACTTTGCTCCCTGAGTGACCCAACCCCGCGGAAAAGTCCCTCTTTTTTTGTTTGTTTTTCTTTTCTTTCTTTCTTTTTTGTTTTGGTTCGGTGTTTGTTGGTTTTTTTTTTGTTTCCTTTCCCCCACCCCCGTGCGGGACCCCGTGAGATGCTCAGCCTGCCGGGCGCGGTGCGGTGCGGAGCGGCCCCGCGGGCGCAGCAGCTGTCCGTGGTTGTTATGGCAATGGGAGGAGGAGGAGGAGGAAGAGGAGAACGCGGAGGAGGAGGAGGCAGGAGGAGGCAGCCCTGCCGCTGCTCTGCTGCCTGGCGCTGCCCCTCCTGACTGAATGAAGATAATTCGCATTGCACCAAAACCACGCACGTCAAACGGGAGGGGAGGGAAAGCAGCGAAGGGGAAAAAAAAATAAAAAAGGAAAGCCGGGGGGGAAAAAAAAGGAAAATTACAAAGGCACACCACAAGCGGCCGTGCTGCCTGGACGGGCTCTGGGCGGGGCCGCGCTGGGATGCGCCGGGATGCGCGGGGGCGGCGGTGCCTGCCTGTCTCGCATACACACACACACAGTCCTGGGATGCAAAAACGCATCCCTCAGCAAGGACCACCCTCACCCAGCACAGCCCTCGAAGCAAGGGGCACCCTAAGAGGGGTCATGCAGCCCCGGGGCCGGTGACGGGCACCGCGCGGCCCCGGCCGGGGGTCCAGCCCTGGCACCGCGCCCATCCCGCCGGTACCGCCGTCCGAGCCGGGCACGGCATCGGCCTCTCACACTGTCACACACACGCGTGGCTGGGATTATTGCTAAAAGCAGCTTTTTCTCAGCGACACTGAGACCTCTAGCGTCGTCACATCGGGCATGGGCTGAGCTCTGATGCGGGGTGACAGACAGGATTCGTCAGACATCAGAGAAAATGACAGTCTACACTAACTGAGACATGTTTATAGTTAAGATCTTTGGGCTTCAGTTTTAGAATACGTAAGGCACTAAAAAAGTGCAAGTCTTTTGGGACACGCAAGTTAGGTGACTAAATCAGAAGCTTTGCTGTTGGCACTCTGGTGCCTCAGGGACAGTCCCAAACCTGACCAACTCCAAACCTGACCATCAAATCAGGACCTGAAAATAAATCCAAATACAAGGAGCTAAATAACATTTACTTTAAAACAAATGTGACTGTATGCACTTTACTGTTTAACATGTATTGTGTCCTTTAACAGATTCCTTAAAATTCTATTTTGGAAGCTGAATTTCCAGATTTCTTATAATTTATGAGCAGAATTTACATGGTGTCAGCCTGTGAGGCTTTCCCTGGGTCTGGGCTAAGCCATGCCTCTCATTTCGAAGGGGCTGTGGCAGAGATGGGCGTTCGTAGGTGGGTGAAAGTGTAAATCTGGAGTTCAGGTGGGGGTGTTTGGTCAATGCTACCCTCTGCTGGGCAGAGCCACTCGGCTTTGCGTGTGCCAGCTCCTGTGGTTTCTTACTGCACTCCTCTGATGCTTTGGTGGCTGTCCAGCCTCATGGACAGCCCAAACAGCTTGGGATTTCCTACAATGGATTTTTGTGTGCTGTCACGGCATGCACTTTGGAACGGGTTTCCTTCTGCTCCTGACTTACTCCCGTATTCTCACTACCCTCAGGATTTTCTTTATTGCATGATCCTTACAGTCCACTCCATGGTAATGTCACCAGGACTCCCTAGGCAGCTTCACAATCCCACTGCATGCCTGGGAAATGAAAAATGTGACTGACCTAAAACATACAGCTGGCTACCAAATCCAAGTTGCCCTTCAAACACTGTGACATTTTCTTTCTTTTTCACATGTAAATCACATGATATTAGAAAATGCTAAGCTCCTGCCTCCAGGAGGAGATTTAGAAAGTGCGAGGGCAGGAAGGGCAAGTGTGATGGTCTGCCCAGATCTCCGGTATGGTGGAGGGCAAAGAGCTTCATCCATCCAGAAGATGAGCGTCATAACTTACCTTGGGGTTATGGCATCCCAAAACCATCCACCGCTTTTATTTATGACACCACATTTGTCCCTATGGAATGACATGAAAATCTCACTGCACAGACAGTGTCATCCACTTCTCCATTTCAGCTTTCAGGAAGCAAAAATGTTACTTCAAATTGCTCAAATCCTTGCCAATGCTGCAATTTCTCAGCATCAAAATTGCATAAAATCTAAATTCTATTTTCTTTATTTATCCTACACCTTTTGTATCTCATGAATGTGCTTTTTTTTGTGATGAAATAACTCACATTTGAAGTAACTGGTAATATAGTAGTCTCTGGAGCCATTACAGTTTTAATGAGAAGTGTAGGAGATGTTTCTGTTAGGCAGGGACCACTGGCACAATAGGCCTTAAAAGCCCCTTCAAAGTCATTACAGTCTGTCATGTCAGCCTGAATTTAGGGAGTCTGTAATCTTGTTTGACTGACAGGCTCCTGCAGAGCTATTGTAGCTATTTGAAGAACAGGTATTTCTAAAAAATTAAAATCTTACATGAAAAGTTCTCTCTGGAGTAGCTGGGAGTAGCAGGGCATGCTGCAGCTTCGGGGCTCTGCACGGCTGCATTCAATGTTTAGTTACACACAACCCAATTACATGAACAGTAATAGAGTGGTAAAATGAAATGCACAGAAATGCCAGCATTAAGACTGACAATAAAACATCAATTCAAGCCCTTTTAGAGGCTGTAAAGAGGCCATCCCTCGTTACCTGGGCATGCGGTGCAGCTCTGCCAAGAGCTGTATCAGAAAATAGCTAATGAGCAGGCATGGCTGACGTGTTTGAAACAGCTACACAAGCTGCACGTGCACCCAACCACTCCATGCAGCAAAACACCAAACCCTTACACTGCAGATGGACACGTTCCAATTTTTTTTTAAAGCCTTCTCTGGAAATATTGTAAATTTAGGGGAGAAATTCAAACTCGACTTCTATATGAGATATTCTATTTCAGGATAAAGTGATTTTTGGAGTAGTATTTGAAACTGTATTTTTACCACTTGGGTCCTTACAGCTGATGTTGGAGCTGGTCGTGTATGGTATGGTGTGCTTGGTCATGTTCACTGCTGACCCTTAATATAGGCACTGTGCAAACCACTTTATCATGAGCATAAATAAAGGACTCATGTCTGTTTTTCAAGCTGTTCCACTGCCAACCTGGTTTTCCTGTGCTTAAATACCATAATATCAGACCTCCTTCCCAGCGTCATTTCTGAGTCGTACAATATAATCTTCCTTTTCAATTACAAATCAGCACTATTGATGCTTTTCTGCAAGAACATCAGAAATGTGGCTGTGGCTCAGCTGCTGAGGTCCAAGCCCAGGAGACAGAGCACCCACACATCCATGGCCATGTTTAGGGTTAACACCTCACCTTCAAGCTCCGGAGCAGCATCAGTGTAAAGCAAACAGCACTCGAGCCCACAGCTGTTCTCTGCTGTTCTCTGCTGCCTCCACTACCAGGCAGCAACCTCAGATAGTGGGTTTTCTGCTTATGACAGGAAACATTTGGGCCAGTCCCAGTGAGAAGGTGGATTATTGGTGTCATGCATACACAGGAGGAGCCAGGTTTTTCAGTGCTGGTCTGCTCTCACGGGCAGTGATAAGAATGCTGTCGTACACGAGTGTAGACCATGGCGAGAAACTCAAAGCAAAATGACGTCTTGGATGCCTCATAGCCTCTGGGATAAACCTGAGATGAAATTAAATCCTGGGACAAGGCATCTTCAAATTTGGCAGCACAGGTCTTAATTTTTTGAGATGCCCGATCTGATAATAATTCCATCCAAACTCACAGCATTTCTTGGCATTTCCAATGGTGGGAATGCTACAGCTCCAGCCTGTGCGCCATTTGGAAATCTGGAGGAAATCCTCTTGGATATTATGCTTAGTCATGAGAAAATTAAATTATGACAAGATTTGCTTGCGTAGTAGAGTGAGACAAAATTTCTTATCTTAAATGACAATTTCAAACGTTTATTTAAATGAGAAATTTGCTCTTAAAAAAATTACTTGCAGCTATTTCTTTATTTGGATAGTAATTTAAACAACTGCAGTTAGAAAGGTGCACTTTGATGGGGAACCACAGGTTTTGGATTTTCACCACAGGTGAAACTAGTTGTTATGTTTGAGTTGTAATGTTTTCCAGATTAATTTTGACACCACAAGTTCAGTACAGAAAATTATAAACTTGTCTCTAAGAATGTTCAAATGGAAGGCTGAATGTGCTGCTACTGATTCCAACAGCAGTGCTCCTTTGAGCTAATTTAAGACTTGCCAGTGATTTTAGGGGACTTTGACGTGGTCTGTACATCAAGAGGATGCACGTGAAGAAATGAACACAAATCCATGTCAAATAAGAGACTTTTGCGTGTCTTAGATACACAGTAGTTTGTGGGTTTTTAGGGTTAAATATAATCAATGTCCTTCCACCACCCTTAAGCACATTAAAGCCTTAGATCAGTTTAAGCTCTCTAAGATGACCTAAGGCCCTTGCTCATCTTAGATACGTAAAACACTGTCCTAAAACATGCAAAAGCAACGGAGAGGAGGTAATAGTTGCTGCCATTGCTGCTTTTCTCTGAGGGAGGAGGGAGTTTAAATGGCTGTCAGGTTTTTAACCATGTCTGTAAAGAGGAATGAACAAGAGCTGATGTAGATGTGAATCCTCAACCTGCAATTAATTGCCTGAAGACCATCTAGTGCTTGGTTAAGCGCCTATGTGTTTATATCACTCATGAGGTTTATAGATGCCAGCCAACCTCTTTAAGTTGCTTCTCTTCCCTGGTTTTATTCTCATCAGAATAAACCTCAGAAGTTAGAGGACAAAAGTTTTGACAACATGAGGCTGCTTGTTTGACTTTGGAAAAATTGCTACATAAGAGAGTAATAACCAGGCTAAACACATCACTTAGAGTCTGCTGTGCCATGTGTGCATTGCAATAAATCTTTAAACCCAGGGTCGTAAATCACGTTCATATAAAAGTGTAGTGGGAGGAAAAAAAATCCTCTCACTGCCAAAGCAGAAGAGAGAGAAGTAACAAGGTGGTGTAGATGGATGTGGTCAAGACACACTCAGGGAATAGGGAATAGATGAGAAATGGGCAGGACAGAGGGAGGAGGGGCAGGAGATGTTCCCAGAGACAAATGTTAGAAAGGGCAAAACCACACACCCAACTCAGTTCCTGGTGTTGAGCTCTGGAGCCCCAAATCTTGGTGTTTCCCTGGTGCCAAGCATCCAGTGTGAAATCACTGGCCAGGCATTTCATAGCCTTAGGGAGCTGCATGGCCAACACAAACCCTGCTCACACACCTCCCCTCTCAGTCCCTGGGCTGTGAAGTTGGAGGTTCGGTCAGGATCCAACAGGCTGCACCTCATCAATGAGATATGTACTGGTAAAAATGAGAACTGGATCTTTCTCCAGTTAATTTGGCAGAATTGGCTTTGCACACCTGGGTTTTGAGGGGAATACTGAGTTGGGACTTTACATCTCCAAAATTTATATTGAAAGAATATTGGGTGATGAAGGAAGGACTGAAAAGCTGCAAAATATAGGGAAAAAAAGTTCCCAAAGACTTCCAATTTGACACTGTAAAATCATTTAAATTGGAAAGTATCTTTAAGATCATTGAGTCCCAGCACTCCCAAGGCCCCCACTAATGTCCCCAAATGCCACATCTACGTGTCTTTTAAATACCTCCAGGTCTGGTGACTCAACCACTTCCCTGGACAGCCTGTTCCAGTGCTTGACAACCCTTCTAGTGAAGAATTTTTTTCTAATATCCATTCTAAACCTCCCCTGGCACAATTTGAGGCCATTTCCTCTTGTCCTGTCCCAATTTACTTGGGGGGAGAGACCAACACCCACTTGGCTACACCCTCCTGTCAAGGAGTTGTAAAAAGCAATAAGGTCTCCCCTGAGCTTCCTTTTGAGGTGAGGCCTCACCAGTGCCGAGTACAGAGGGACTGTCCTGGTCATGCTGACCACGCTGTTGCTGATACAGGCCAGGATGCCCTTGGCGTTCTTGGCCACCTGGGCCCACACTGATGGCCAGTACAGGTTTGCTTGGTTTTTGTTAGGTTGGTTTTTTCCCCTCAGGATTTCTCCCTTGCTCTGAACACTTCAGCACAGGAAATTCATCTGCACAGCAAAGGAGCTGCCCAAAAAGTTCTCCTTCCTCTTCCCACTGCCCCACACAGGGCACTCAGGATGGAGCTGCCCTGCTAGTCAGGAACAAGGCAGCATGAGCTGTGCTTCAGGCACACCAAGTGCAGAAAACACTGAGTGCTCAGGAAGATCAGATCCCCTGTGCTGCATATCGAGCACCCAAAATTAGCAAGCACGTTTGATCATTTTGACCTTAATCTCTCTGTGGCTCAGCTCCCCAGCTGGTGATATCTCAGGAGCACTGTGCAGATAAACGCATTAATATGGATCAGACGCCGAGGCTTTACAGAGGCGCTCACGAGGAAATTACTGTTGAATGCAGCGTGTGGTTTGAACAGCGTGTGTTAATGTGGCCTGGAGCAATTCGCCAGATTAAAATAACCCCAAATGATAGGTGATCCAATAATTAAAGGATGCCTCACATTTGATGTGCACAAAGGCCCACACTGTGGCTGTGCAGGCTGTTAATTCTGGTGTTTCCTGGCTCCCGAGAGTTTGACTCCACAACCTGACTGTCTTCTACAAGTGGGGTTAATAGCCCGTACCCTTAGGAAGGGAGGATTATCTGATCACACCTCTCTCTGCATCATCTCTGTGCATGTGCCTGTTGGTCTTCTCCACCCCCAACAAATTTTGACTTTCATACCCATTTCCATCACAGACCAGGCCAAAAAGAGGAGCCTACTGAAAATGAGAAGTCAGAGTAGAGAGAAGAGATCCAGTTGTTCCTCTCTGGAAAGAAACTTTGCTTTGTTTGGACTTCAGGGAGCCTGGAGAGGATGCAAGTTGCAGAAGAGGACTCAAGTGTGTAGGATATGGGGCTCGGCTGGTTTAGCTGCCCACTGCACTGTTCTTCTGTCCAATGGGTTATCCATCAAGGAACTTGGCTTGTGAACCTCAAAATAGTACTTAGAGGCCAGATTAGAATGTCCCTGTGAAGCACTCAGTAGTCACGGTTATGCTGATTGGAACCATGGAAGGGCCCCTCTTCCTTCTCCAGCCTGTCCCAGACTTGTACTGGGTCCACATTCGCCCTGAGGATGCACAACAACTCCTTAGCTTCACGTGATTTCACTGTTAAGGCTGTAAATGTACTGTGAGCTCTCATTTTCCTGAGCCTGATGTGTTTATCTGAGCCATGTGAATGTTGCATCAACACAACTCACTTCCAGGGCTCACAGGCCAGATTCATCCCCTCCAAAGGAGGTGACTTATTCTAGATGTTGCCTCCACTTGCACCGAGGAGAAATGTCAATAGCCTCCAACACCATCTCACCACACTACTGGAGACAGTGGAGACCAATAATAAGAGTGGAGGAAAAAAATTTAATGACAGAGGCAGGGGAAGAAGATATGGAAAACCATTCACTTGCCTGCAAAGTAATCACTTTTTTCATTTAAGCAGAACACTCAGCTATCTTTTATATTGTTATTGGTAAGGTCCTCTTAGAAGCTGGAAATTAATTTTTTTTATCTCCTCATTTTCTCTTTTTCCTATTTGGTGAACATTGCTATTTTTCCGGGTTTCTCACAGGACTGAAATGAACTTGGCTCATTTTGTTCTTCCCTTCCACAGACGTTAATATTGCTGAATAATGACAGGAGAAGGAGCTTTGCTAATTAACTTTAGTCACCACATTAAGTCCAGGCTGACACTCACACACAAGGAGCAGATGCCAACAGCCAGTGATGGGCACATGGGACAAGAACAGAATCCTGTTGGCCAAATCAACTCAAAAGAGGTGTTTTAGTTTTTATTAATGGGCAGATTCCCCATCCCAATATGTTATTTAGGGCTGCAACAGGGTTATGTTTCAGGGACGACAATGGAAATGTGACAGAAATGTTCCTGGGTATATCCTGTCCTCTTCCAGCCCTGAAGTAGCTGGGTGGACCTTAGCAGGCCATGGGAAGCTGGAGATACTCAAATTCAGGGTGGGACCAATTAAAAACTCATGCAGAGGTTGGGGAAAAAATGGTAATGGGTGTAGAGGAACTATGTGAGAAATGGGACCCTCTGGCTTGGAAGGGAAAAGTAGAGTTTCACATAAGCATGAGCTTATTCAAATCTGAATTTCTGTTCTTTACATAAAGCATGATTTTGCAATGGGTTTAGGCCATGTCCTAATGCTCCCTGGCAGACAAACCCCAGATTCAGTGGGTGCTTCAGAAAATTCAAGACAGCTTCATTCCTCCAGAGCAGGGACACTAGGACTGTCCCGGGCTGTGCCTGGAGTTCAGCTCTTCCTCCATGGAGGGTAAATATCTAAACTCAAACCAGTCGGCTCTATGGACAGAGGACAGCTAACACAGGGGGTAATCCTGTTCACAGGACAGGCATTAGTCATGGAGTAGCTGTAAACCTGGGATGAACTTTTGGATCTAGGCTTAATCACTGTCTTGCTCTGCACAGTCCCCATCAGCAAACAAGAGATGGAGCTTAGCTGAAGCTGCTCGAGGGCTAAATCTGTGCCCTCCACACTTTGCAAGCCATACTCCATTTACACAACATAATTACCAGATGAGCTGCCAAGCAAAGAAGAGATCCAATTTTGCAATTGTAGCCAAAAGCCTTATTCACTGCCAGATCTGAAAAGAGAAGTTGCCTGTGTTTAGCAAAATCAAACATTTTTTGGAAAGTTTTACTGGAATCCCTGACTTTCAGGATGCTGGGGCCAGTGTCAGCCAGTGAGATTCTTCCAACTGCTCAAATTCATGCCTGCTGGGATGTGAGCAGACTGTGAAAGCATCTCCAGAGGTTGAGTTATGCAGAGTTTGATGGTGAGGGAAAGGTTTTTAGTAGAAAGGTGAATCTTATTTTTCAGAGTCTATAACTCATCTGGAAAAAAGCCCTTGGATCTAAGTGTTGTGAAAGCTACAGCCCCACAAATGTTGTTACAAGGTGTTTAATCAAACCTGTGTCTCCAAGCCTTGTGCCACAATGCAGGTGTCTTTCTCTGATGGAACTGGAGTTCACTTTGTGCTCTTTGAAAACTCATTTAATTGAATGGCATATTTAGGCACTCTCCCTTAATTAAATTTGCATGGGCGTAAAAAGTGAGGAAAGCCAGAATGCTTTATCCAGCTTTTCTCCTTTAATAAAGTTATACTTACTTTTCTCCTTCCATCAAGCTGCTAAACTCTCTCTCAAGTCAACTATGGACTGAATGGTGCCTTCACAGGCTCTTATCTGCCTGCCTTCCCTCATCTCCCACACATCCACAGAGCTATGAGCAGTGGCTGCTTTGCAGTCTCTGCCCTACGGGCACATCAAGCCCCAGCAGCTGTCACAAAGAGGCTCCTCACCTCAATTTTGTAGTAATTTCTTGTGGAATGTGATTGTCTCTGTCCTATTTGCCATCAAGGCTCTTGTCTTGATTTATCCTCACTGCATGCTCTTTGATAGGTATCATCTTCCTCATTACTGAAGGGGAAACTGAGATGCAGAGAAGCTGGTGGCTTCATCATCCATGTCACTGTCATGTTTTAACCTGGTTCAGTCTCACTGAGGCTCATGGGCCTTAACACAACCCTTTATGAACACCTAAACTTCAGTCCCTGTGTCATTTTGTCCATGTCTCCAACTAAACCAAAAGCCTGGTGTGAAGGTTACATCTCTTCACCAGCTATTCTTCCATCTCACTCTATTTGAGATTAATTAAACTGTGGTGCCCCACATCTCTCCATGGTTTCTGTGATGTGCCTGTCAGTCTCAAAGGTTGAGTTGGGGCCTGGCTCTGTGCAGGAGAGGCGAGCCAGATCTCATGGAAAGTGAGCACCAAAGCAACTCTGGAAAGAGCCAGGAATCGACCTCCTGCCAGCTCCCTACAACCCCCAGGCTGTCATTTCTCCAAAAGCATCTCCCAAACAAAGCATTCAGTCAGTATTCCCCACCACCTCACTGTGCTCATGAGGCCACCGTCTGACTGCATCCTCATACCTTCCTCTCCCTTTCTCTTCCTTCCTCTCTCAAATCACAAATCGAGTCGTGGTTTTTGGCTTTTTTCCACACACTACATCTCCCAGCTGATCACCAGCCCACCAGACAGGAATCTGGCGACTCTGTTCCCATGGGTTGTGTTTTGAGTGGGACTGAGCTGTGTTTTTCTGTGTCTGTGTGTTTCCAGTGCCTGTGTGGTCAGATAAGATCTAATCTGGGCTCTGCAGGCAGCAAAACATCAGCTAGTGTGAGGGTTTACATTGTGCACCACCATCTTTCTCGCTGAGTTTTCCATGTAAATTCAATCCCCTTAAATAATTTTTGTCCTATGTCATCTTTGTTTTCTCTCTGCTTAACCACACTTTAGAGCTTGGCTGCGGCAGAGCAAGTTCTGTCCTGGTTTCATCTTCATGGTAAGACTTCAAATACTGGAGCAAAATTTTCCGTTACAAAATGGACCTTGGTGGACATTCTGTAGGAGAACAGAAGCATGAACCTCACCTTTCCAACTTCCTGAAGTATGGGGGCCTGTTAGCTTGAATAATTCCCATCCTCAGAAGTCAATGAGCAGATTGAGTTTTGGATGTCAACAATCCAATTGTCAGCTACTGTTGTCAGCTACTTCCAGGTTTTAAAAAATCATAGAGAAAAGTGGTAGTGTCCACCAGTGTATCTCCCATGTAAGCTGTCATGCTCAAAGCCTGTTCATTTCAGGACTAATGGTGGCCCAGACTCCAGATCCTTGGAAACTTTATCCTGCCTCATCCAGATGGATTGTGCGCACCACAGGAATGTCATAAAACTGGTTTTCACAGTCTTAATCAGCATTAACTAAGAATGCTGGGTCAGGGTCAAATGATAAGGAGCTGACAGGTGTGTCTGTATCTGACAGAGATACCTGAACACAGATAATCACAGATCTATGGGCAGACGACCTCACCAGTGTGAGAAAAGGCTTGAAATTAGGGTGAGCTCATCCTACCCTTGTACAGCTGCTTCCAGCCTTCTGCCAACTTGGGAAAACAAGTTAGCAGACAAACATCACTGAACATTGCAGGGACTGTCTGGAAAAATTCAGATTTCAGACTTCTTGGAGATTGTGCATGCACTGGTCATGTTCAGCCTTAGTTTTGGGTGTATCTGCTGTGCAGATAAGACATCGTTCCCTGTCAGAGTGGAACAACTGAGGAATCATGCTGTGGATGAAAGCCTGGAAAAAACAAAATGCATCTAAGCCAGACCCTGTGCTAATACCTGCTGCTGCTTCTTCCTTAAAAGCCTTGAATATTAGCATCAGAGTCTGTCTGCCCCAGCTTATTGACTCTTAAGTTATGCACCAAATGGGAAAATGAAGTTTAGAGCAGGTGGGGTTTTTTTTCAACAAGAGCTCCTTCAGATAGTGGAAAGGGCTGTTCCAGAAATGCCTGCCATTCTCCTGGAGAGGGATGCAGTTTGATGATGCCACATGTCTTATTATAGCACTGTGGCACTTCTTGTACCCTGGGTTACTCTTTGTCAGGGGCTGAGCACACAGGATGGCTGTTCAGACAAACAGTTCCAGGAACCCGCTGCACCAGCAAGCCTGAAACAGCCACATCTGTGATGTTTTGGAACCAACACAGGCTCATTAATTTTTCCTGCTACCTCCCAGCACAAGAGCCCCATCTGCCCTGCCACTGCTTCCCATCCCCCAGCTCTGTGCCACTTCTTCTTCCAGAAGGACCCTCTGCACTAACACACACAGTGCCTTGCTCTCCTTTAAAATCACCTCCCAGACAGAAAAAAAGGTTGCTGTTTGCCAGAGAATGGTTGCCTTCAGAGTATATACTATGTGAGGAAAAAAAGGGCTATTTTCACTTCTTTCCTATTTTTTCCTTACTCCTCTTAGTCTTCGTCCTTCATCTGCCTCTATGCTGTCATAAGAAAAACAACAAGTTCTCCTTGCCTTCTCTCTTAAGAGAAGTCTGGATTAATTTGGAAAAACCAAGCTGATAGCCATGTGGGCATGCATGTGTATGAGCAGTGGGAATATTTTCCCACTAGGGAGCATTTTTTATTAAAAAAATACCAAGGGGTGGCTTTGGTTTGAGGGCAGTGGGTGCATGAACTGCTGGTGCAGGGGTAGATCTTGTGGATGTCAATTTGGGACTGCTTCTCCTTATGATATATATGGTGGAGACTGGTGGCTGAGGAAGTTTAATAGCAAGAAACTTCACATCCTGATTTTATCCAGCTGTGCCTGATGGTTCCTGACTTCAGCATTCCAAGTGCCAAGCAGTGACCAACAGGTCTGAAGGTGGCACATCACCATCATCATCCCCTCTCCATTTGAAGCCAATGCAGTGTGATCCTTGTAAAATTCCAGTGGAGAACTCAAAATACAGCTATTCCCAGTTCGGTGTGGTGGAAACTGTAGAAGTGCAAGGACCTAAAGGAAGAGAAATGGTAGAGATATTCGTAACTAGGACTACCTTTTACCTACTGTACAGGAACAAGGGACATTTTGGGAAAGGTAATTAAAATTTAGTAAGCAAACACAAATCTTAGGACAGCATCCAGCATTTCTTCCATCCTTTGCTGCTCAGTCCTGGTGAAGTGTGGCTTTGTGGGCACCCAAAGGGTTTCACCCCTTTCCAGTCCTGCTGTTCAGCATGTCAGGAGCAGAAAGGACTCTGTATTTATGGGCTTTAAGATAAACACTTTTCTACCCATTTCCCCCGTTTTCTAGCAATGCACTTATTCACCATTATGAGTTTCTTTGGTGGGCTATTTTTAGCCTTGGTAAAATGAATTTACATCCAAGGAAACATCTTTTCTGCTTAATAGCTTGGCAGTGTGGCCTTGCTAGGGATGCTCTGCCACTCTGCTATTTATTGATGCTAAACCAATATTAACCACAGCAAAAGGCTCTCACACAACCTGTTTGTGCCTCTGATGTGCCCTGTGCTGAACTGAGAAATCAAGGACTTGCTTTCCTTCACCCTGCCCTCCCTGCGGGGGTGACGCTTCCAAAAACATTCCTCATTCAGCAGTTTCCTCTAAATTCTGCCTTCAGGCCTCCTTTGCTGCAAAAGCTACAACAAACATCATCCTAATTTTGCAGTTGAGATGAAGCAGGCCTCTCCAACCAGGATTGCTTTATATGAACTGGCTGCATGCTCCTCTTCTCCACTGGAAATGCCTTGGGGTAAAAACATCACTTTTTTGATCATCACATAATAGAAGGAGGAAAGTCAGGGACCAAGAGCTTCTTTTTTCTACATGGCAGGTGGCATTGCACATAATAAATAAAAAGGGATTTTTTTTCTTTTTTTTCAAACTTTACACGGATAAATTAAAAGCATGAGCCAACAGCTATGGTCCCAGCACCCCCCTGACCATGCCCTGGCACCAAACATGAGCAGCCAGGCACCAGCATTCATAGAGGAGATGATGCCAGAGGCAGACAGGTACTTGGGGCAGAGCTCTGTCACGGGGCTGGGGATGGATGAATCCTAAGCAGGTTGTCTG
>WEKY01002093.1:22458-47257 GCA_013390045.1 Picathartes gymnocephalus | reverse complement strand
CTAAAAGGAAAAAAAAAAAAAAAAAAGTGGTTTCATCAGCACAACTCAAATAATTTAAATTAGCATAATAAAACATAGCAGTATCTCTCAAGATTACCTGTACTTTCGGAGAAATAAATTTACTTCTCTAGACTACAGAAAACACGTATTGTATTTTCAACTAACATTTGCTTTTCCCAAGGCCCATTTTGCACGGCTATTGAAAGCCAAGTCATTAAAGCCGAAGTGCTCAATAGCTCGTCCTTGTCAGTCCACAGTCTGTGAAGAAACACAACCCAGGTAATTTCTGACGACTTTTCACAGAGCTATATAAAACTGAATAGATCAGCAGTGATCCTTGATTCCTGCAAAGAAATTTGGCAACACCAGGAGAGAGAATTTATTAAAAGTGAGCACTGGGAAAACACACAGAGAACTAGGACTGATAAGAAGTGTGAAGACCTTCCTTTAGTGCTTCATAATCCATTACATCTTTCTAACTATTGGCAACCAAGTGGAGGCTGGGATGGTTCTTTGAGCTCTGACTCAAAATACTGCCTTATATATGACAAAAATTCAGCATGCAATTCTAAGAAGAAGAAAGGAAAAAAAAATATAAAGGATACTCTGTAGGCTTTTATCAAATTCTGGAGGGAAATGACAGGAAATTAATTCTGGAGGTATTTTGTTTGATTGGTGGGTTTTTTGTTTGTTTGTTGGTTTGTTCTAATTTTAAAAGATAAGAAAACAATTTCCAAATTCAGCATAAGATATTAAGGATCCTTCTGTCTCAGAGAAGAAGAATAAATACAGTAAGACAATAATCTCAAGGGACTGGTACTTTTTGAAAAAGCAATCTCACATTACATATTTTCCAATAAAAATCACTAGGATTTCCTTCTGCTGTATGCAGGAGCATGCAGGAACAATCCCAGGCAAAGAGCTACAAGCAACTGTTATGTTTTATCGGTGTGTAAAGGTGAAGAAGATCACGTCCCTAACCAGGTGCTTCTCCCTGACGTGTATCCTCTCCTTTCCCAGGGGGAAGCTGCCAATCGTGATGCCATCTGGTGGCTTGTATTCCGTGCAGCTGCCTTGGTTTAAACTTTGTTCAAAAAGGAGCATCTCTCAGTGGGCACCTGTTTGCAAACTGCTTCAACCAAGGTGTCTGAGCATTTGTTTCTACAAAATTATACTTTTACAAGTGACAGTTGACCGATTGCTTGACAGCTTATTTTGGCATCTGTGTAGTGGGCATGCTGTGATAACATTTCTCTAATTTTTTGAATGAGTTTTTGGAGGAGAAGGCTGAAGAAAAATGCTGAAGAAATTTAACGCTATTGAGATAGCTGTGTTGGTAAGTAACACTACTAATCTAATGGACTAATGAGGAAAGTGAGGATAACAAGGATTAAGAAAATAGTGGATAAAATAATGTAGAAATTACCAAATAAAATCATCAAAAATAATAGGGACATAAACTACAAAAGAGTATGTCACCAGAGACCTGCTATATTCAAGGACAGCCTGAGTCTGTAGGGTCACAAAGTACAGTTTATTCTGTGGGGATTTATCAATCCAGTCTGGAATTAATCTTCTGTAAAATGGTTTTGTAACTATTCTGCAGCACGTGGCTGTCTAAACATGAACAATAAGATGCACAAAAAGCAGTCTTTCATTGAGGTTGTACATATTTGCTACTTCAGTGATGTTCTTACAAAGCTGTCTGAACAGTTTTGGTAGCTAAAAAACATACACATTAAAAATATTTATGTTTGTATTTGCAATTGAAATAGAAAATTAATAGCTATAATCTATTTTAGTCTGATTTTAGTAAAACCTCTCCTCAAAAAGAACATTCCATAAATGAATTTATTTCTGATTTATCCTGGACAAGCAAAGGTGTAAAATATACCATTGTCTTAATGTGAAACCTTGGTTAGAAAGCAGGTGAAGATTAATTTTACATTGACATTTTGTAAGTGCACACTGCCGAAGCAGTTTGTTCACACCAGCTAAAGCCCTAATATATTGAATGTTACCATGAAATCAACAACAGTAGCTCATTTTGCTGGAATAGGTGAAAAACTGCTCTTTGAGGGCATTGGAATAGTTTAAATTGAAAGTCTGTCTCTACTGCTGTATCATTTACAAAAGCAAACTTTAACAAGGTAGCCTGTAGCTATCATGTGCCCCTACAACCCAGTATTTTGAAAAAGTGTAACTTGGCAAACCCATCTTCAGTTTCCGCGTAGAGCTGTGAGCATCACATGTATCTGTCTACAAAACACATTCACTGAGCAACTGCAGCAGAAGATAATGGTCTGTGTTAAACTGGGGGAAATTAAAGCACAAGGCTTTCTTTCTGCCTTGTTACTGTTTCAGTTGATTGGTTACAAAATGGTTGTCAATAGATAAAAATCTATAACTACTGGGATCGTACTACTCCAACAGCCTGCGAAATAACATACTTGTCCTATTTTTTTTAAAGACAAACATTTTTAGCTACGAATATATACAAACAAGTTGTGAAGGTCTAGAAAACTTTGGGGGGGGATTTTTTTTCTTCCCTAAATATTATCATAAAATGGTAAACAAATGTCTTTTATGCAGGAAAGGTTGCCACCTTGAAAAATACTTCCTTTTTCACTTAGAGAAAAAATGCTGTTTGGGAATGAGACTGAGCATAGCACTAATGAAGAGGCAAGTCTGTCAGTAGCAATTTCTGTACAGTTATCTGAGAATCTGAGATTAAATTTACAGAGATGCCTCTGTAAAAGGTAGAGCATGAATTAAAGGTTTTGAAAAATTAATTTCCATCAAAGTATATAATATCAGAGATTAAATTTGTACTTTTAATTTACTTTGAATTTAGTCCTGTATTCTAAATGCAGACATATTTTGATATGTCAGTACTTATGATGAAGTTTTCTCATCAATTTTTGCTTGCTTTTAAGACTTTTATTTGTCCTCTGCTTTCATAAGGCTCGCAAATTTTCTCCTTCCTTTCCCTGAACTTCTTATTGTTCTAAACTCAGTGACATAATTAGAAATACAAATAGAAAAAGTGTCAGACAGCATTTCTTCAGGAGGTGAAGTGAGTTAAATAGGGTGAGACACCCGGGCAAGTAGGGGTTATTTTGCTGTTAGCCATAGTAAAGATCCCTAGAATAAAAGGATGAAATTGATATCAGCTATTCCCTTATTTTCTAGTATAAGCACATGGCAGTGGGTTTTGAATAAGGGGTAGGGTGAAAGAGGAGAGAGAAGAGAGGAGAGAGAAAGAGAAGATGAAAGGAAGAAAGAAAAGAAGGAAGAAAGGGTTGCCCTTCCTGACTCCATCCTTGACCGAGCTGATGGGAAGTTAAGGGTCCTGAGGGTGCCACCTGGGTTGCATGGGTGTGCGTTTTTATAGACAAGTTTCCCCTGCCCTGGACCTACATTTCTGGTTTTCTACAAGTTAATTACCATTCACACTTTGTTCTTACAGACCTTTCTTGAAAAGGGTCAGAGTGCTTTTAGGGATTTTAGAGGTCTTGCCACCCCGTAATGAGTTGCCTTTGCTCAATAGTTCATATCCACTTCTTGACTTCACTCCTGCGCTTGCACTCTGCTGTGTTGTGCCTGTCTCCAGGAGCCAGATCAAGGATGTTTTTCTCAGGAAAATGCTGCCCTACCCCTGTATGGTCCCCTTCTCCAGCAACATCATGTTCTTTCTCTCAGAGTGTTCTCACCAACAATCTTTGGCTGGTAATCCGTGGCTATCCAACTACAGGTGTCTGACACATACACATTAGCTCCTTGTCTTGTGAGTTTCTAAGACCCCTGGCTGCTTTTCTCAGCTGAACTATAGCTCTTGCTCTAATTCCCTTTAGGGTAGGACTTGCCCTAATATAATCTGACTAACACACCACTTTGATTTTCCAAATCAAACCTTATGGAAAACTCTCCCCATCTCAGTACCAAACAACTCCATTGCCAGCAGCTTACCAGTGCTTGTGCAATGTGTTAACAGCAGATAGTATAAAACACTGTCAGGGACTAGGAACACTGAACCACTCACCATAGTCTGAGTCCCATATTGTCTGGCATAAGAGGAATCAGTGTAATTATAAGAAAAGGGTGATTTAAGAGTTCGTGTCATGATTCCAGCTGTAGGCTGGGAACAGAGCATTAACAGAAGCTTTTTCTCATGAATGCTTTATTTTTGCAGGTACTGAGGCAGCTTTCCTGGGAGACACATAGTAAATATTGGGCAAAACTGTTGTGTAGCTCATGAGGATAGAAGAAATTAATATTATAATCCAATGGCTGAAAAACTGGGAGATGGCCTGGCAAGAGAGCTGTTCATTATGTGACTGGCTATTGGCTGCCTCCAGTCTGGGTCGGTCTGTTCATTCTCCATCCTCTTGTGAGCCCTACAGCTCCCACTGTCTTCAATGGCAGTTGATTATGGGCTACCTGATGGCTGTGCAGCTTTAAAGAGACTGTAACACTGATGCCATAATCTGAGATCCATTACAAACTCATTGCAGTGGTGGTATTTCTCTACAAGAAATAAGAAATCAGATGGTCTCTTTCTTTGAAGTTGTCTGCATGACTTCCAGTTATACACAGACACACTATATATTTTTATTTATGGTATCACTATTGACAAACAGAGGATCTATGAGGAACTCAGAGAGTCAGCCTCTAGTACTCAGCTTCCAATAATTTCAGATAGATCATGACATTTTCTATGTCTGGCAATGAAAAGAAAGGTTGCCAGAAAGAAAAAAAATATTCTGCATCATTCTTTTTGCTGTTGTTTTCATTAAATAAAGGAAAAAATTACATTTACAGTGAAGGATTCTATTTACTTCTCCTTGAGACTGAAATGGGGTACAAAGTCTGTTCTTTTAGACCCTATGCAGACTGAGGAAGGGCAAAAAATCCCAGAAAATAAATAACCCTAATGCACTCAATTAATGTTTCTTGTCAAATTTTTGCAGGTAAAATTAAGTTACTGTTCTTCTGATTCTTTTTGGTCTTATTGCTAGGAAATGTGAATGCAAATAGAAAATGGAAGATAAGTGCCTTTGAACAAGTCCCATCAGATGTTTAAATTTATGTCTGTTTACCATTCTTTTTATTCTTAAAGAAGATTTCTGTGCATCATTTATTTGATAAATATGCATTTAAAGACAGAATTTTTTTCTTACATCCGTTATTCATTATTAAAGGATATTACCCTAAAATCTTGAATCACCAGTAATCTTTGGGCATTTTCTCAGGGTGATCATCTTAACCCTTCTTACTGGCCTTTATAAAAAAGTGCTAAACTATAATGGAGTTGATTTTCAGACTGTGCTGAAAATGAGAGTGAGTATTAGGCACAAAATACTTGTGATTTGGGTCATTGCTATAATTATTTTAGCAACATAATTAAGCCTCAATCAACTGCAGTCACTAAGAACTGTAGTAAACAGTGCAGTACAAATAATTGCTGAAAGTAATTTAGATAATGCTTCTTGCTAAATTCCACTTTCACTGTCAACCTCTCTAATAAAAAAGATATTTTCCTGGGAGGCCTTGCTTTGAAAACTGTTTTATTCTTTCTACTCCTCATATGCAGTAAAATTAAACCTTATCTATAGCTAGTTAAGCTTCTAGATCTTGCAAGACAGTTATTACTTGTGCTTAAAGTAAAAGTCAATAAAAATGGTAAGCATACACAGAGCAAAAATTAAAAATAATTAACTTCTGCAGCCCACATATTTTCAAGTGTTTGTTTCAGAGACTGCCTCTCAAATACCTCTCTTTTCAATCGTTCTCTCACATGCCTGCATTAAGCTGACCAGAAAGTTGAAATTCACCCTTCAAGAAAACCTCACAGCAGGAAGAATTTAGCATTTGATCTTTTCCTCTGTTCCATACTATATGTGGAAAGTGTTCCATTTTATAATGTAAAACGGTGTTTAAATGATAAAGATCTGTATGTAACACCAGAGGAAAAGCAAAAAACCAACCAAACCAACCAACCAACCAAACAGGTTTGAATCCTAGTCAAGAAAAAAAAAAGTATTTACTGGTTTTTTTTAACCCAACCTTTACTCCACAATCTGTTTTTATGGGACTATTTTCACAAAATGAATAATCATTTCATAGCAGACTGGAGAAATGGAGGTTCTTTATGTATCTTTATGGAAACAGTACTTTTTCACTTTTAAAGTTAGATTTTCAAAACTTAGTATGCATGCATGTGCAAGTGTAGGATATATATACATCTAAATAAGGCTGAAAGATCATTGATAAATATTATAATGGTCACTATTTTTGTATTTTTAATCATATTTTATGTTATTCCTTCTGAGCACAAAAAAAATGTTGTTCTGCTTTTCAGAGAAATTAGTTAATTCTTCAATTTCATCCAATGTCAACCTAACAGAGGAGAAGGGGAGTGTGTTCTGCTCTACTGACAGTTTCATGACATGCAGAGTTGGTGTTTTTCTTTGCAAAGTTGTGTGTTGTTCAACCAGGAAAAAAAAAGTTATAAATGGTGCTATTACCAGTACTCTTCTGCATTATGATTCACACCCTGAAAGGAAATATATAGCCTTGTGTATCAGTTAGCCAATGTTAACACATGCCATATTTAGATGATTGAGTTTCTATGGTTGCAGACAGAGAGAAAACAGTAAATGTGTCAGGAGAGAATTTCTGACACTACAGTCAGTGTTCACAGCTGGGATTGAAGTCTACATATGGGTTCAAGGAGGTCAATTTCTTTCTGCACCTTTAGCTTTCCTCTTCAGAGGAGTCTTTTCTATGTCAGAGGTAAAGATATCTATTGAAGGAAGTCAAAGGTGTATTCTGTGACTGAAAACAAAAAATGTTTTGTTTTAGAAGAATATTAACCCACTCCGTCAAAGTCAATAACAGATTTTTTTGTTACCTGCAAGAAACAAAATGCATTTTATTGACTAGAACTCCTCAGATTGGAACATGAACAGCAATGTGTGTGAAAGAAGGCTCTCCACTGTGAGGAGCAAGGCATAAATTTAAAAAAAAATAATCTCCTTCTTTATAATTCTGTTTCATTGTATTTGATTAATTAGAAGAACCCTCCTCCCTTTCTTCTCTCAAATTGTTATGTCAAGGGAATGTGATATTAATTGAAAATTCTTCTTGCCCCTCAGGTATCCAAATGTTCATATGGCAGGATTAATCCTTCCTGTTAATTTGATTGCTAATAAAAAATTACAGTTTTTATTTATTGCTCAGTTTAATAATTAATTTCCCCCATCTGCTGTTTGACAACACTGGACTACACTGAGATGGTAATCATAAATATTAAAGACTGATGGATTTCTGCCAGGTTACGCCAAAGTAAAATTTGCCCTGTGCACAAACACTATCCCATTTTTGCTGGCAATGCTATTACCCTATGTAAACAGTGGAAAGTAGGACATGTTTTCTGGGTTCATAAAAATATTACTGAAATCAACGCTGAAAATCAACCCAAATGGAGTTCAGTACAGAAACAATGCACCCTACCAATTTTTTCATGGACTCAAAGAACAAGTTAGATGCCTATTTTATCTCTGAAAAACCTTTTTCTCAGTGCTAATTGCAAAGAGGCTCATCTCTGCTGAAAGAAAATTAGGTCAGTTGAACTGAGAACAATATTATCTGCTCCAGGGAAAATGTAAGTTTATGGCTTTATGGATAGGTACAGGCTATATGTATAGATACATGTTTCCCTCCATATCTATAGAGATATACAAAAATAGGGCTTACATATGTATATATGCATACACTCAAAACCAAAGTTAAATGTACTTCCAAAATGACAGAAGATCCTTATTTTTCACTTTGTACATCTGGATTGTAAATGATGGGAAAATATTACTGCAGTTAATAATAGATGTTGCTTTTGAATTTGATGGTACTTTCAAATCAAACTGCATCCAAACTGACTTTGCCGAAAGGCAAATAAACTAATAGAGTAGGCCAGTTTTTTAACTAGTAACACAGTGTCAACACATGTAAATGATGTTGGTAACACCAACATTAAAAAAAAATCTGAAAATGAAAACCAAACTGATACTCTTCTTCATTTACTCAAAAGTAGAAAGCTAATTAACCCTGGATTAATATAGCTCTTAGTAAATAACCTCTATACAGAGAATGTTCATTTTGAATAACTAATTTAAATAGGAATCAAAATCAGAGACCAAAAGAAAATAACTTACCCCTGACTGCAGTCTAGATCAGTAACAATACACAGATGGAATATTATTTTTGGTTGTGCTTTGAATTTCAGAAAATTTAGGGCTTTTATTTTCAAATCTCATGCTCTTTTTTTGCCAAATAGCAACTTACCTTTTTCTTACGCACTCCCCCCACCAAAAAAAGAAGAAAAAACCAAGAAAAGGGTAGAGGAGTGCGGAAGAATTTACTTAACTTTCTACACAGAAGAAAATGTAGGACTGAACAGGAATTATATTGGATATTTTGAATATGTTATTACCATACTAATCTTAAATAATAACCTCTTAATGTACGTTTTGGTTGAATTAATGTCATAATTATTTCAGGGGAAAACAGTTTTACTCTGTAAAGATTACCTTCCTATGCTTAAAATTTCTGTGCATTTGCCTATAGTTTATGAACAAATTATACTAATCTTTAGAAAGTGTTGTACTATGCAAGTATTGAACCAGTTGTGTTGTGAGAGGGATCTAAGCTAAAGTACTCATTCAGGAATCATCAGCTTTGGCATAGAGTATTACTGAATTAGCCTTTGGAGTTTCTTCAACTTCTTCAGAGGCAAAGTCAATCCTATAGAGAAACAACATGTATGTAGGGAAAACTGATTCTCCGTCTTGACGCTGGAGAAAGCAAAAATAATCCATTGAATTTTCCATGAATGGAAATATAAATTTTAAAGAAAAAAATGCCTAAAATTAGACTTCCATCTCTGTAAATTCTTTAATTTTGAGTTTTTGATAGATGTTACAGCAAAAGCCCCTTATTTATTACCTCTATTTGAAATGAATTTAATTTTTATTAATATGCAAATCCTAAAATAAAAACTATATGAGTATTTTTTACCTTTTAAATCTACATTTTATCAAGAAAACTCTTTTCTTTCCGTGACATGGTCAGTGACTTTATAATTACCTAATATTCTCTTACTAGAATTTATCTGCATCCTTTCATTAGGGCATTATGTCTATATCTTATGAGAAAAAAACAGAAAAAAAGAAAAAAATAACCTCCGCTACATACTTCAGGCTTCATTTAACTTACAAAATATCTCCTAACCACTGAAAATATTGCACAGAAAGAAGTTCAAAAGAAGGCATTCCCTTCAATTGTATGTGCTCAGTGGAGGAGTGCAGGTTTCCTATCTGTTTATTCTAGCTGAATAACTGACAAGAAGCAGAATATCTTTCCAAGGCAGTATATCTGATCATAGTCACCTGCAACTTAGAGTTCGATCCTATGAATTTCACTACAAAATTGTCTGTGTATATTTTTAGAAAATATTTACCATGAATTAGAAATGAAGCCTCATTGGCTCAAATGCAGTAGGAAAGGCAGGTAGAAGAACTTGACATGGAATGTCAGATGCTAATCTTTGATATTACGCTGACAGGAAAGTATCAAAATATTCTGCTATCTCACATGAAGATACAGAGATTTGTTTAATAAGCAAATACTTCTAAAGATCTAATAATATCACTACTTACATGCCAAGTTTTGAAAACACAAAGAGTCTTGGCATCTACCACTCTTCCTGCCACCTCAGGGAATATTTGTTTGCTGCATGCTATAAAAGCATGAGATAAGAAACTATGCAATTATACACAAAAAAGATCCTTCCAGTACTCAGGGGTGAATGAACCTTGATGTTTGGTAATTCTTTTAAACTTATCCCTATTTAACTGTGGATATGTGAGACCTATTTGTGCTGTTAAGTAGTAAAAAGTGTTTTAAGGGAACTCTATTGATAACTCAGGCTAAAACTGACATAATTTTACACATCACATAACATTCAAATTGGACAGCAAATGAACAAAGGAAAACCTGAGTAGCAAGTAACACTGATGAAGAACAAACCAGTTTATGAGTGTGGTAATAAAAGGTCTCACAGCATTACAGAATCATAGAATAACCTGAGTTGGAGGGGATCCATAAGGATCATTGAGTCCAGCTCCAGGCCCTGCACAGCACCATCCCCAATAAAAATATCACATACCTGAGAGCATTGTCCAAATGCTTCTTGAACTCTATCAGGCTTGGTGTTGTGACCACTTCCCTGGGGATCCTGTTTCAGTGCTCAACCAATCTCTAAGTGAAGAATTTTTCCCTAATATCCAATCTAAACCTCCTCTGACACAACTTCAGGCCATTCCCTCAGGTCCTGTCACTGGTCAGCACAGAGGAGAGATCAATGTCTGCCTCACTTCCCGTCACAAGAAAATTTCAGGTTTCAATGAGGTCTCCCTTCACTCTCCTCTTATCCAGGCTGAACAAACCAAGTGACCTCAGTCACTCCTCATATGGCTACCCCGCAAGGCCCTTCAACTTTGTTGACCTCCTATGGACTCTCTCTAGCAGTTTAATATCATCCTTATATTGTGGTGCCAAAAACTGCCCCCAGCACTCGAGGTGAGGCTGCCCCAGCACAGAGCAGAGCGGGACAAAACCCTTCCTGGGCTGGCGATGCTGTGCCTGATGCCCCCCAGGACAGGGTTGGCCCTCCTGGCTGCCAGGGCACTGCTGGCTCATGTTCAACTTGCCATCTACCAGGACCCCCAGGGCCCTTTCTGCGGAGCTCTCCAGCCTCTTATTTCCCAGTCTGTCCATACATCCAGGGGTGCCCCATCCCAGGTGCAGAATCCAATATTTCCCTTGTTAAACTTCATACAGTTGGTTTTTGCCCAGTCCTCTGATTTGCTCGGGTCTCTCTGCAGGACCTCCTGGCCCTCAAGGGAGTCAGTATCTCCTCCCAGTTTTGTATTGTCTGTGTCCTTGCTTACTATCCCTTCCAGTCCTGTGTCCAAGTCATTGATGAACATGTTGAAGAGCACAGGGCTGAGAATGGAGCCTTGTGGAACCCCACTAGTGACACCAGTCTAATGTCACTCCCTTCACTGTAACCCTTTGTGCCTGACCTGTGAGCCACTTGCTCACCCATCAGATACCGTGTTTATCCAACTTTCTGCTGGATGTCTTGTTCAGAAGGATCCTGTGAGTGACAGTATGGAAAACTTAACTGAAATCCAAAACAATTGCATTAACAGACTTTCCTTGTTCAACTAGGTAGGTTCATCTTAAAAGGAAATCAGGTTTGCTAAAAGAGGACTGTCACAAATCTGTGCTGGCTGTGACTGATGACTGTGTTTTCTTTCAAGTGTTTTTTTAATATCTCCCAGAATAATCTTCTCCAAGGAAAGAGACATAAACTTCAGAAATTTCAGTGTTTCCTATACTCACATTGCCTGTAGAATATAAGAAATGCAGTTATAAGAAGGCAAAAATAAAATACTCCTTATGTCTGAATATATTTAATGATTACATCTAGACATGGAAGATTACATAGCATTTTTCTATGACATCATTTCAGAAATTAAAGTAGGGAACACACTAAGCCGAAGCAGAATTTACTGGACACTAGAAGCTGAATACAAGCTTCTCTGCTTTCCCCTCCAGGGAAAGATTTGCATGTCCCAAATGTATTGCTGCAGAACTGAGCTGCATGTGTCCTATACTCCTCAGGGAAGGAGAACAACATCAGTGTTCCTCTACTTATTTCTTAATTAAAATGTAATGCTTTCCATGAAAATTAAGTAGTTTCAAAGGAAAGCATTCATTGCCTATAATATTCTAGCTCCCACAAGTCTAGAGACCCTTTTAGCTTATCTTGATAACTGACTAATTTAACCTGCAAAACTGAACCTGATAAATAATAGTAGTTCATACGTACTAGTTACATATGCAATGCTCGAAGTTAAATACGAGCTTTCAGTCCAATACTGGAAGCTAATCAGTTCCAAGTTAAATAGAAAAAATATTTAAATGTTTACATATACATGATATAAGGTACATAGTTATTATATTACATATTTATGTATGTGTATGAATGATGCTCATTTATGGAATTTCAATTACTTTCTGTCAAATATTTAACATTTTCTGGCTATACAAAGCCTTAAATTTTAGAGTTTTTAAAATTTATTTTTAATTTAAAGATGGACATATTCAGTGTAAGCCAAGGAAGTCTGCTCTGTGCTCTTAGATTTGGATAGGTTGGAGGCAATGAGAAGAGAGGAGAGGAGAGGAGAGGAGAGGAGAGGAGAGGAGAGGAGAATGTATATAAATTGGATAGGAGTATAAAACAAAATAAATTAAATGAATTTATATATTTGATTTTGTCACAACAAGTAAAATACCTACATACAAATATTTTATTTTTTTTTAAATGGGAAAAGAATCATGCTAGAGTCAGAAGGTTTAGTTTTCCTAACCAGGAAAATCTGTCCATTTGACTGGATGTGACCTAATAGTTCCAAAGATGCTACAACATTTATCTTTCCTTATTAATGTCCTCATCACTACCACGGTTTAAAATTATTTTAGTAATTTATTATTACAAGGCTGCTGTATGATAGACTTTGTTGACCCCAGCTTGTGACTTGAGTTCTTTTTCTTTTTTTTAATTATTCTCTGAGTTTTCAATTTTATTATGATTAGAAAGCCTGAAGTGAAAGCTAGCAAAAATAGGCAACTGCTTTTTATACTAAAGAACTTTTACAAACAAGGTAGTGAAATCAGATGCGGAGGAATTCAACAGGATTTTCATGGACCTACATTGCTCACCGCGATTTCATTAGCAATTTATACAAATGCATGCATTAATATGAACTTGTCTATAATTTTTCACTAAAAATACATAAGCATTTTTAGTTGATTTCAGTGCTATTGGGGAAGAAGTTTAGATGAACCAAGCAATATCTCATGTGCAATTTTTCCTAAACAACTCTCAACACAGCTGGTTGTATGACATTTCATAATGTCACAGAAGTCAATTGTTCTTTTTTAAAAATGATAATCAGGATGACTTTTAATCTCAGGTCCTTTCATACATTCATCCATTTACAGTATTTCCATCTGCTGTTATAGTGCATTTTCCATTCTAAGGCAATATGGTGATATTTCTCAGTGATGTCACCAGAGTGTTAGTAAAGAGCTTGTACTGGAGTTTAATTTGGGTTTCCTGCTGCTCCTCTTGCATTCTTTACACATGCAAAGGTCCTGCTAGTCAGAAGCTTGAATGCCTCATGAATGGAAATTTGACCTTTTGTCTGTGTGCAATGAATGGAATTTGAGCACTGAGTAACAGCTCCAGCATGCTGGGTGTGGTTTCTTCCTTACTAGTTTGTGGTTGTAGTTTTAAATTTACAGATATTTTGTGGAGCTTGCTCTTTTTCTGATTGCATTGTATACACTGGAACATATTGGATGGTTCAGGATTGAACAAAAAGGGAAGAAATCATTTCTTATGCTTCATATTTTCCATAATGAATGTACCGGGAATTATATGGAGATTACATCTAAGGAAAGTCTCATATAAATAACTGAACCAAGACAGCAACACTGTGCATTACGTTGGTGAGGCTCCTATAGAATCAGGTCTTTAAAGTGAAAAAAAAAGGAAAAAATCCAGATCTTCAATAAATTCATCCTACTCCTAATAATATCTAACAGCAATAGAAAAAAGAAGGTTGGATGGGGCTCTGAGCAACACAGTCTAGTGGAAGGTGTTCCTTTCCCATGGCAGGGGGATTGGAATTAAATGATATCTAAGGTCCCTTCCAATACAAATCACTCTGTGATTCTATGAAATGCAGTACCTTTGTTGTCCAGACAGGTTCCTGTTAGTCAAAACAAGTGTCAGACCAAAGAAAGCTGTCCTGTAAATACAGCCAACATATGAATAGAGTAGAAAGCTGCATGTGGATTATACAAAAAAAACGATAGTAAAGTATCAAGAGGTAACTACAGTTCAAGTTCCAAGAAAATTTTAGGCAGAACAGAGAACACTATTTCTGCCCACAAATATAGATGGAGGGAAAGGACTCAGTTTTCCTTAAGTAGGAAAAATGACTTATAAAGAACTTACGTGAGAAGGAAACCAGTGGTTATAAGCTGGTTGCAGTAGAGATTGTCTGCAGATCAGGAAAATGCTGACTATTTTTAACCATTATATGAACTTTTTATTTGTAATAACAAGAGTAAGTTGGTTATAAGTTCCCTCTAAAGTCACATTCCTCTGCAGTTTGCTGACTAACAAAACCAGGATGAAACTGCAGAAACTAGCATAGTGCACTCAGGTTATACTTTTTTCATTTCCTTAAGGAAGGGTTTGTTATAATAGCAGTTTGGACTTGTTGCAGACATCACTGAAATGTCACAATGTTAGTTGAAAAGCAGTCTAAAGCATTAAAATATTCAATTTTTAAGGTAGCGGAATCACTGACGAGACAGAAAACTGATTTCAAGAAGAAAGTTTTGAGAAGGCACTGTTGAGTTACTTCAGGTACAGAAATCTAAGATATTAAGCACATCTGGAGTGCAGCTGTGATCTTAATACATAGGTGTCTAAATATTGTAGGAGCACAGCATTTCGTCTTACAGTCCAGGATGCAAACTTGAATTCTTTACCAGCTAAATAGACGTCATACTGCTATCAGTTAATTGAACTACTACACAAGCAGAGACAGGAAATGAAAAGTTCATTGCTCTAATCCAAGTTGATAAGACTTGATGTTTAAGGGAAAATTAAATAAAGAATGCAGAAAGAATGGGCTATAACATTTATATTTTAGATATACAAAAAGCTGGATTGGAATAATGTTATTTTTTCTTGTCAATATATCTGGATGAATTTTTTTAAGTCAATGGATTAGATTTACTGCCCTAAAAATTAAATAAAATAAAATAAAGTATTTATCACAAATATTGTTGAAGCCTGAGCAAAAATTTAAGAAAATCAAGGTCTAACTATGTTGTTAATATTCTTTTGTGTCTAGTGGAAATTTCATTCATAATATGTTACTCTAACAGCAGAAAGAATTAGAATAATCATTTCTATTGAGTTATATATTGATTATTGAAAATTATTTAGGCCTGACTCTTTATAAGTGTTGAGATTTTCTTGCTTATCCTTATGCTGGTGTAAATTTTGCATTAGTAGTGTTGTGTGTTAAGTCATTAATTTTAACCATGAAGAATAGTCTACATCCTAAATCGTCAAATGCCATACTGTGTTGCAGCATGGGCGCGGGCTGCTCGACACCGCAACCTTCCTGCAAGCGTCTCCACCAGGGAAGGCGCTACGGTCGGGATGGAGAAGGCACAGCACTGTTGCACGCACAGCCGATGGAAATAAGCCTATGGAGGCAGGAGGGGTCCTCATATGGGTTCCCAACGGCGTTTATTAGTGGCGGAGGTCAGCGCCTACACAGCGGCAGAGCTCAACGCCCATCCGCGCACTGGAAGGGGCAGGGATGAAGATAAGAAGGGTGGAGGGTACCGGGTTTAAGAATGGGTGCAAATGGGGGAGGAGTCAAGCGGCAAGGACAAATCAACAGGAAGGGTAGGTGGGAGGACAAGTACATACACCAATGGGGAAGCAGTTTGGGGAGAACAGACAATGGGGAAATAGAGAACCGAGAACTCACTAGAAACTAACCTTGTACGGTAAACTGGGGGGCGAGCCCGCCAACGGGCCAACTGCAGATGGGGTTCTGGAATACAGAACATGGCCATACAAGGCAAACAGTGGGAGTGTAATGGGGGTAACTCACATCTGGTCCTTGCTCTTCCATGGGAGAAGCCAAAGCCTAGGGGGAGCCATCCCAGGGCATCCACAATACTGTACCTTGCTTATATTTTAAATTAAACACTGCACATACCTGTACTTGTATAACATATAATTTTATGGAATTACCAGTGGTATATCCTCTGCTGTATGGTGCCCTGAAGGTGCTTCATTTGCAGAGGCAGATATTAATGCATATTTCACTTGGGTTTTAAATTTCACTTAGTTGTAAACTCACAGACTGTGAAGGCCAATGTCCTACCAAATTCCTTTTAGGTTTGAGTCCAGGCTTTTTGAATATGTGTTGTTTAAAAGCTTTTAAATATGTGTCCTGTTGTAATTCAGTACATGGATATGTTGAGATAAATGCCTTCAGAGCAGGAAATAGGAATTGGAAATTATTCCACACAAGATTGTCAGCTACAGTCTTCAGGATAGCTGCCAAAAGAGTGGTGTTTTAGTGGTTAAAAAAGAAGAAAAAAAAGTGATGTGACCAACTATCCAGAAAATAGTTGACCTCATTGATAATATAAATTCTTCATGTCCTTTCCCATACGGTGTTACTTTTCCCCATATTCTAGCAATGAAACCAAAATACATTGATAGAGTTTGTTAGTGTTTGGTAAAAAGATAAAATTGCATCATTTTTATGGAAAAGAATGTTGCACAAACCAGGAATAGTGTTAACACCGAATGAATCTGCCCATTGCTTCATTCATCAGGAGCACATAAATTCTTTTCACATTGCATTAGAAAGTTACGGCAAAAAAGTCCTCTCTTTAATTTCTTTTATGCTCCTTGAGTCTCATTTGCATGGATTTAAACCATTTCTTTCATTTAAAAATTGCCTACAAAGAATCATCATAAGGTGGAAACATGCTTATCATTTTCAAGAGAAAAGAGAATGAAAAAGAGAAGCTTCAGTTCTTTTATGCAATGAAGATTGAGAGTAAAATTATACTCTTATTTATAAATGTAAATGCTATTGTCATGGTGTCACATTCTCCATTACACATGTATTGTCACTGCTTGTGAGGAGAATTTCATGTGGCAATTATACGATAATGTTCTGTGTGACTTTTATTGCAGAATATTAAATAGAATAATCATAATTCCTTAGGAGTTTCAGATCCTCAGATCTTCAGATGTGTTAGATTGCATCAAGATCTCATTAGGTAATCCCATAAAACTACAGAAGTTTGCAAAAGTTAGAAAACTCTCAAGAAAAGATTAATGTTATGTGACTAAGTACCAGGAATATGTCTATGATATGATATGATATTATATGATTTGTTGGTTTTGGGAGGGGTCTAATGTATTTATCAATAAATGTATCTTCATTCACCCTAGAAGTACTTTCAAAAGGTTTCATGAACAGAAGTCCCCTCCTAGTTTCCAATGAAGAGGAGGAATTATTTGTGGTTTGTTTTAATTATTTTCTTAGAAATAATTAAGTGACAGAGAAAGAGGCCTTGCACAGTTCCCATTTACAGAAAAAAAAGGAAAGAAGGAATCAGGATATTATGTGATTTTAACCCCAGGCATTACTCTTTTACTGTAATCCCTTACCTTATATTAGACTTTATGGTTGATGTTTGGAATTCTTCCTCCTCAAATCTCACTTCTTATGATTTAGTGAAAAGATTTTAAACACTTATTTCTAACCGTTTTTCAAATTGATCACATTATTGAATGAGAAAGCATCTTGAAACAGAGAGATTTAAAGTTTGTTGAATAAAAAGAAGCCAAGAGAGAAAGTAAGAAGAGATTCTTGAGTGAATCTTCCAGCAGGCATTTTGATCAAGGTCTGTGTGTCTACACAGTACATAGTGAATACTGTTGGCCAAAGAGTTGAGGGACTTCCTCAAGTTCTGAATCACTGCCAATAAAGGAACTGATTTATGGGGTTAAAAATCAAAAAAAGGATTTATAGAATTTGAGAGGAAATTAAATATCTTCAGTATATATTTTGAATTTTACATAGCAAATATATAGTGCAAAACCAATATGCCGAACTAATAGTTTCCTGGAGACATTTTGTTTTGTCTCACTCCATTACTCAGTTACCTGCTCAATGTTCAGCTTCTCCTACTGAGTCACTGATTGCCCAAGGTGTAGACAGTCTTATAGAGAAATAAATTAGTTTGACTTATTTTTCCACTTGATTTTATTTTTCTTCTTTACTGCTGAATGATAGTAAATTAAATTATTTTTTTTAAACCTCCAATGTTCCTCTCTAATGCTTAATTCTTAGTCACATTTCATACTTATGCTTCATAGTAAATGAAATAATTTCAAGAGATTATATTACTAGACACAGATTTAGTTAGCACAACTAGACAGTATTTCGGGTACTTATTTTCTCATCTAAAAATTGATTAAATAAGCAGTCAGTTAGATTATAAGAACCTGTCCCTTCCTGCTTAACACTAAACTACCCACAAGTAAGAAAAGAGTGATATTTAATCTTATGTATAACAATAAGCATCTTAAGTATTCTCACTTCTTCCTTTGGATTTCTTTCATTCTGTGTTTAAATAGTATTTTCTTCCCAGGGAGACATAGAAAAAGAAAAGTATTCATACAAATACCTGTTTGCATAGACACCATGCATTGGAAGAAAGGTCAACGTGTTTCAAGTTCTAATGTCTACAGTAAAGTTTAATGACAAAATAGGTCAATTCAAGCATTAGTCAAACAGAAAGTTCTCAGTTGTGTGCAAGAAATATTATATTTTTTAACAAGTATAAAACACAACCAGTTGAAGCTAATGGCTTCAGAAAATCCTCTAAATAAAGATAAGAAAATATTTAAGGTCCTACTTAATGGCGTAAATTTATGGAGCAGTAGCAAGTTACCGGTTTTAGTCTTAGTTAAAAAAAACAAAAAAGATATTTCACTAAATTCTACTTCTTTAATAAATTGGGTTCAAATCTATGGAAAAAGTAAATTTTATAGAAATGATACCTCAACTTCCAAACCTGATACTGTGTGTAAAATGCCATGAGAAAAGGAAAATACTGGTTTAATTAGAATTTGGAGATGACATCCAGGTGAGGGGATGCTATTGAACTTATGATCATGAGCTGTATTATACACTTTTTTTTTAATGTAATCTCTCACAGAAAATAGTGTTTCCCATATTCAGCACTCACACCAAGAACACATTTTTCCTGGTCATCTGTTTACCTAGGAGTGAATTTACACTGTGGCAGACTAATGGCAGGGCAAACTCTGGAACACTGGGGCTGGTCTCTGTTCAAGAGTGTTTATCTCCTCAAGGGTTTATTATTGAAAATGTAGCGCTCAGCTGGCTTTGTGCAGAGATAAAGCATTGGGCTGGCAAGGTGTGCTACAGGAGTATTAACAATGTGCAACAACTAAATTGACTTTAAGTGAAAACACATGCCAGGACATACTTTGGAGATTCTACCAGCAAGCATCCATTATTTTGACAACCCAGTTCTTCTTTACCGGGGATAAGAGGGCTTCATTGTATTTTGTTATACATGCAGTGTAACAAGGTTTTTTGTTGGTCTTTACCCAGTTTGTTTCCTGCAATATTATCACCATCTGACAAGCATCAGTAAAAATTGGCAGAACGTTTGTCAGACTGAACCCTAGGGAGCTCCTAATTATTTTTATTAAAAGAGCTGTCTGCCAGCTCTGTTTTCTATTGCTTAACCTACAGATTTTAAGACCTCTCACTCTCTATTCTACAGACAAGACTCCTTGGGATTGACCTGTCAGTTCTCAAGTATTTAAGGATGTATGAAATAGTTTTTGCTGAACAGCTCTTTGAAAATACTGTTTCTTATGTGGTCAACTTAATAAAGCTAAGCCATAATAAGGAATCTTATTCTTTCTATACCAAGAGTAAAACTAGCAACAGGATGTTCCTTAGAAGATATCCTTCATGATAAACTTACCTGAGTCACATGTAACACATTCATTTCATTAGTGGAAACGAAATACCTTTTATCTTTACAGAGCTCTGCACTTGAGAAATTTTACATTGGTGACTCATTCATCTTCACCCGTAGTCCAAAGATTCCCAGTCTATGCCCTGACAACATAGAAATAATAGCAAACTTAGTCCTCTGAAGTTCACAGACAATATATAATAAGAAAAATTCTCATTAATCTGGTTGTTTTGAAAGACCTGCTTCATGTATCTATTTCAGCCAGAAGAGTTTTAGAATCCATTAAAGATTTTTATGAGAAAGGTGCATTTTTTCCAACCCTTTGTCCCATGTCAAGCCTCTCCTGTTTGCTCCCAATTTCCCATCATCCAAGTCATTGAGTTCTCTATTTCACTCCCACCAGAAATTCCACCACACTCTTAAAAATTTCTCTAATATTTTCCTCAACATATTTTCTTTAAGAGTCTTCACTCTGTTAAATTATATAAATGTGTGTCAATATATAATTATAAATAAATTGCTGTTTATTTTGAAGCTTCTATTAAGTTTCATTTTTAAGCCAATAGTATAGATAATTATCTTAGTTTAGGGCAAATCTGGGAGGAAACGTCCTCAGGGGGTTCCCCCAGAAAAGCAGATCCAAGCCACCCTCCCCCCAGCTGGTTCGGGAAACAGACTTCCTTGGAGAAAAGTGGAAAAAACTATTTATTCAACAAACAAAACACCCACAAGCACAAAGAATGAACAACACCACACAACAAACCCTCCTGCCGTTCCGAAGAGATGGCAAACCCAGAAAAAGTCTTTTCCGTGGGTGTGTCTTTGGTTTTTCTCTGTCTCTCTCTCTCTCCGAGGCTCGGGCCCGGCGTCCCGGCTGCAGTGCCGCTTGGGGGGAGCCCCCCCCTCTCCGGGTGATGGTCCTGGTGTCCCCGGATCGAACAATAGCAGAACAGTGCAAAAAAAACCCCTTTGGTCTCAGCTAATAAAAAAAAAATTGAACCAAAAAAAAAAAAACAAAACAAAAGAGGGGGAAAACTAAAGAAGAGCTCTTTGCTGTCTGTGCAGACAACTCTGAGTCCAGGAAGAGGAATGCTGAAGGTGTTATCTCTATGTTTTGAAAACAACTGCCTCAGATGTTCCATTGCTTGTCTCTCCTTCTACCCGCTTTGCTGTCAGATCCTGTCTTAAAGGTGCAAAACTTATTTCTGGGCTAAACAGACGAAATGGGGATAAAAGCATCATACAGTCAGCCTAGGACAATAATCAAAAAATGACTCATTTTTATCTTCAGATCCATAAGTCATGGAAACAAGGCTTTTGGCAATAAACAGCGTCTCGGTCATCCTAAGTGAGAATCTCACTTAAATTTTATTTCTCTGGGCTTTATAGCAGGTCAGATTACAGGTTTATAGTCTCTTATAACCTTTTAAAAAAGAAAGGAATCTCCCTGTGCCTTGGTCTGTGTCTCTGCTGTGACTCTTTCGTAGGAAAACTGTGGTTTCCATGAACAGAGATGAAGTTCTGAGTAGCTCATCTGTGCCCGTGCTTGTGCTGCTGGCTATGAGTCCTGTGTCAGAAGTATAGACAAGAGCTGATGGGATGGGGCCCAAAACTGTCCTTTCGCATTATTACTCCCCTCAGGTACTAAAGTATAATCTCTTTCCCCACCATACCTTAATCACCTCTGAAAGCCTGCACAAGTTAAACTCATTTCAGAGCAACTGGTTAGAATCATTAGATATTTATAAAGGGGTTTTTGTGCAATAATTTATACTTATTGTACAATAATAATTAGGTACAAGATAATGCAGGAATTCCAAGATTTCCCTCAGTATTTAAAAAGTTTATATCATTTATGATATTTACTGCTTATTTGAACATGAACAAAATTACCCAATGACACAGCGTTAAGTGGTTATTTGCACCATTAATCACAGAACTTACGGATTAGATCTTATTCTTTTATACTAGCAGGAGGAAAGGGAAGGGAAGGGAAGGGAAGGGAAGGGAAGGGAAGGGAAGGAAAGGAAAGGAAAGGAAAGGAAAGGAAAGGAAAGGAAAGGAAAGGAAAGGAAAGGAAAAGAAATGTTCATGAGTGTTATTACTTTTATTATACATGTTTACAAGAAAAAGAGGGTTGAATATTTAATTGAATATTAAATTCAATTGAATTTGAATATTTAATTTCTATTTATGCTTCTCAGTCTTCTTAGTGGTGAATTTTACTGAATGAAAACTACTGTTTGTGTTCATTTTTTTTCTCCAATATAAATGCTAGTTCAAAAATTAAAGAAAAATTCTCTCTCCTTCCTCTTCTCTTCTTTTTCCCAGAGGAGTAGAAAGGTCCTCCAATTTGGTAGGTTGTGTAGTCTTTGCTTTTACATTTTGCTAGTTTATAAACTGTTCTTGTTACAAGTTTTGAAAGAGATTATTTTATTTGCTTGTGTCCAAGCGTAACACTGAATAAGTATTAGAAGCCAGTCCCATCTCCAAATCCTAAGCAAAGCTGGAGAAAATTATTAAATTTGGCATGTTCTCCCTGAAGGACAGCATCAATGTGATTTAGACCAGACAAAAAGAAAGTAATCCTACAGACTAAGACACAGTTCCAAAAGGGCAGGAAGGGGAAGGAGAATTTCAGCATCACAGTAAAGAACAGTGATCCTTAAAATCACTTCTTTGCTGTTACATTTCCTTGGAAAGAATGAAAACTGCATATGGTAGCAGTTTACAATGCTTTTTTTCCAGACATGGAAAGGGTCTAAGTATGGGCAAACCCAGCTCATTTTTTCAAATATGAGCAGAGTCACAATAAAGCTCAGCCAACATCTCTAGTTAGGTTCCTACTTGTAAATCCACTAAGTCCTAGAATAGTAAGTGTTCTTATATCTAACTTACAGCACGTTGGCAGGGTCATGTGCAAAGCAGGGCTGCTAGTGTTGCTTCTCAGAGACAATTTTTCTTGTAACATTCTGGAGGTTGAATGCAGAGCATGAAGCGCTTTATTTCAGATCACTCCTTTTTCTCAGTAGGTTCAAAGTCATATGTACCACCATAGAGGGTGTATTAGCACGGTGAATTTCCTGTAGGGAGGGTGCTACAAGGATGACTTCTGCAAGAAGAGGCCAGGGATATATATACCAGACAAAGCCAGTTTCAACTGGTCCCAAAACAGACCCACCACTGTCTAAAGACAACCCATCGGTGATGCTGGTTGTGCCTCTGATAACATATTTAATAAAGGATATGTGATAAATTAATTAAGAATGATAACACATTCAAGAAAAGCTAGTATGCTAATGAATTTGATGTGACTGAGGTGAGTGTTCTGCAGTCTGAGGAGATCCCATGCAGGAGAAGACTCCTAGTAAGAGCTGTGGACCAAGGAGAGGACCCCAGGCAGGAACAGATTTTCCAGGTGGGCCTGTGACCCACAGATGATGGGAAGTACCCATGCTGGAGAAGTCTGTGAGACTGTATCCTGTGGGAGCGACAGATGACTTTTGCTTTTTGATCTATGTGATAATACTTCACAGATACTAGTCTGATTATCTATTTTTATCCTTAAAACACAAACTAGTATACTAAGGATTTTTATGTGATTGATGTTAGTTATCTTTAAGAAAATAAAAATAAATTTAATATTTTAAAGCTACTATCATAGAGGAATTCCAAAGTCCATCTTCTGGCCAAAATCAAACAAAATTAGAAAATATGGCAGCTGCATATGTACAATTCCATTATAGAATATTCAGATAAATGGACACTTTTAGACATGGTATGCCTAGAATAATAAAAAGTTTTATAATATCATGATGGCTTAGTTTTATAGACCTTTGTTTATCTACAGACCCATCAATTCCCCTTTTTGAATTCAGGTCTACTTGATGGGTTCAGAGCTACCAAACTGGAAGATTTCCTTGCTTTCTCTGGTATGTATCAACTTCAATTTTAAGGTCTGCTTGTTGCCACAGAAGTTATCAGTATTTCATAATCTTGAAAAAGATGTTATTACTGTGCAATTAAATGCCATCTGGAGTAAATACCAAAAGTGCACAAAAATATAAATGAAAGCATATGCAAATCTGTGCAGTAATAATGCAAATCTGTTCTCCATGTTTGAAAATGTATGTACTGTGACAACAAGTACCTGAAGTACAAGGTTTCTCACACACAGTATCTGGAAAACTCAAAAACTCTTAAGTGGTGGTGTTCATATTTTTCTTTTCCTAGCATCATGTAGAAGGTCTTCAAACGTTTGTTGTTTCTTTACCTGCAGTAGTGATTCTGACATCATATCAGCTGTTATAGAAAGACTGTAACATAAGCAAAAGATTATGACTGAAAGAGACAGAACCAAATAAGCTCCTTATCTGTGCTGTGATTGCACAAATGTCCTTGAACAAACTTCTTTAGAAAAACTCTACTGGAGTATTCAGTGGGCTTTCCTTGATCTGAGGGATTTAATTATATGTCAGCAGAGTTATTTGGAAGCATTTTGGTGCCAGTACAAAGATTTTTGTCTTCCCACTTTTTATTACTTTATAGAAGATTAAAATGATAAAGGTTTTAAGAAAGAGTGTAGCATGAGGTTTAAAACATTAGCTTTGTTCTCACACTTGATGAAACCTAACAAAACTGTAACAATCACTAAATTTTACAGAAATCTCCTCAGTAGCAGTATGTTCTTGCCTTTGCTGTCACACAGTGCAAATCTGTCTGTGAAAGCTATGTCAGAAGAGGTGCTTAATTTACGAGGAGCGAGTATCATGACAACATTATCATAAGCACATTGTCAGCACTTATTTTTAAAGCATCAGCTGACAACTATAATTATTTGATTTTGGACTACAAGGATTGACTGCATGTGATATACATGTTATTTTAAGAGCATTTACTTTCTGAATTTTGATATTGTGCAGCAAATTGGCTTCTGTTTTTTGGGTCTGGAAAGAAGAGTTTCATTACTAAATGACTGCCTTCTGCTTTTTGGAAGCACCTGCTTGTATAGACTGCCTTCAGC
>WEKY01002093.1:0-22439 GCA_013390045.1 Picathartes gymnocephalus | reverse complement strand
ATTTATGGAGAAACTGATAAAAGAGCATTTTATATAATATATAATATATTAAATATATATATATTCATAAGACTTTCCTGACCTGATTTTTTTTGTTCTGCTCAAATACTGGCTTTATCTTCTTTTGTAATATTTGTGGGCTTTGCAATCCCAAGAATTTGCCTTGGGCAAGACCTTATTCCCAGTGGCATTGCTGTACTCTATTTAGGCAAAAAAAGATACAAAGTGCTATGTTCCTGTCACCCACTACTGTTAGGATTTAGGTCTAGAAGTGAAAATTTCAAATAGAACAGTGCACATTGGAGTTATAGGGCAGTGTCTGTCTAGTTTCTCCATCCCTTGTGTTTACACTTTAATATATTGAATTAGTATTGGATGGTAGAAGTCTGCATGGTTTGAGATTTGATATCAAATATTGAATTTTATTTACATGTGAATTGCATCCAACTATTAACATGTCTGAGTAGTTTGCATCAGTTTTAAAACGTCTCATTCATTTAACCTGGTGCAGGTTAGGAACAGTTTTTAGGGATTTGTGCATGCTTTACTTAGCGAGCATTAGCACCCACTGGTGAAAATATGATTACCAGACCCTGCAAACTTCTATTTTAACATTAAGTGAAAGAAAATGCACAGAGACCATAAAACTTATCTAAAGACTGCTGCAATAAGGGAAGTTTGTCTTTTTTGAAATGCTTTACAAGGACACTAACATTTTTTCTCTCATGCTTTCCCTTCATAATATGCCTAGCATACATAGACACGATAGAGAGGTATATTATGATATTTAACAGCTTTGAAGAAGAGATTATATATACAAAATGGAGTTATTTATATATACATATGTAGTTCACACAGCCTATATTAGTCCTGCTTGCAAGGAACCTAGTTGGCTCTTCAAGAGATTTTTGTAGTTAAAAAGCTCTGTAAAATATATAGATATAGGTTTCAAAAATGGAACCCTTTTAATTTACTTTTCAGATAAGAAATTACTGTTGCTGAAGGGAGTGTATAACTCTGCTGAAAGGGCAGCTTTGTCTTTGGAAGAACATCATCTGATACTGAGCTCCTGGGAATGTTCCAGGTTGAAAATCTTAATCTCTGATTACTGAGAAATTTTTAATTGTGAAACAGAGCCATCTTACACACTGATCCAGACTTGAATCCTTAGAAATCCTGAGATGGTAGTTCTGAATTAATATTTCTCAGAAGCACGCACAAATGACTGGTTTGTGTAAGTTATTCTCTCCAAGTTTATCATGCCAGCCCTTGGCTACTTTATTTTGTCTCCTCTAGGGGCAGGTCCAAGACTGCCCTGGTAGCAGGCATGAGAAAAAGTAATTTTTTCCTGACTATAAGCGGTTCTCATTCTGGTCTTTGTCAAAGGTTTTCTAAATACATGGGCAACTATCACTACATGCACTGTGCATTTATTCAGGCTGCTATTTGCTCACATATACATATATTATCAGCCAAAGTAAGGCTACAAAACGTGCACATGACCTAAGGAATCTGTCTGCTGTACTTGAATATTAACTAGACCTGAGCAAAGCTCAAACTCAAATTCCACAAAAAGGAAAGCTCTTCAATAAAGGTAACAAAATATACTTTAATAAAGTTTTACGTTCTATGAAATTTTCTGTACATAGAGTCATTTTGGTTCTCAGATGTGGGGGTCCTGGCTGAGTTAATACCTTATGAAGTATCATCTTCCCTCCATCTTATAGTTCACCTCAGATGTTTATGCTTCATAAACCATCGTGCTCTTCGTGAAATTAAGACAAATTCTGGAAAGGTTTGTGTTCTCAAATATTGGCACTAAAATGGCTGCAAAATCAAATTGTCACTGTGAAATGGTTCTAAAAGAGAAAGGGCTATATATTACCTGCAAGGGTTGGAGGAGGCTTGAACAAAAGCTTATATTTTGGGGAAATGTACTTATAAAATCAAGGCCATTGTAATCCTTAAGTCATATTGACTCTTTTGTGTTGTTTTCTGTGTGGCATCTTTTTTTTGTTTGCTTATCTATATGTTTAGTTGTAGATTGTCTATTTTGGAAAAAAATAAAAAGGCTAAAAATAAAGACTCATAATTTCTTGCCAGCATTTCTGTTTCATTCATTTGTAATGGCTTCTTTTCACTCAGGCCTCAGAATTCTTAATGAAAGTACTTCTGGTAACACCCTCTCTATGTCCATCTGATATAAGACACTTGGATATAAGTGACAGCTGTGCATCACTGTGAGCTGACGCATCCCATCAGTCTATCAGAATATGGCATTTGGCAACCAGCGTCTTCAGGTATATTCACAGCAGTAACTTCTGCTCTCTGTTATTCCACACAGATACGAGGGCTTACCTGAAAGCACAGAAAATTCCTCAGTTATCAAGAAACTTGACATAGCAAGGACATAAAAGCTGAGAAAGTGAAGATTTTTTTCTCTGTCAATCACAAGCTGAGCAACCGGCTTATGCCCTGGTCCCCCGACAAACTGCCTCTGGCTATGATGGTATTTCTGTTACATTTCTCAAGGCTCTCTGTGACACTGCTGTGTAATATCCACTGCAAACACATATTAACCTTTCCCATATCTTTAAAACTGGTAGACCAAAACATTCTATCTGGGACTCCTACTGATTCTAATCAAAGTCAGGCAAGTCAGGGCTTTTTTTGGAGTTTTGCTCTTAAAGGTGACTGAAATTTGGAGCATGCTGTTTTTATGAGGCAAGATGCCAGGACGTTCCAATCAGCAAAGGTCAATTAAAAAAAAAATTATTGTTATTATAATATTTTTAACATAATAATTATTATTTTATTATTATTATTGTTATTTAAGACTATGTAACTAACAGCAAAAATAAGTAACTTTTTTCCTAATTATGCTTGATATAGTGTCTGATTAAAATTATACATCACCAGATATGTACTTCATCACAAAAATAATCGAGAAAAATACAATGATGTTAAACTTAGACACATGCATATTTAACCAGTGAGAATTATTAATTTTCATTTTGAGTTCTGAGTATATTATGAATAGGACCCATATTACAGGTGGACAGTCACCTCATATTTCAATATGTTTTAATTACTGAAGAATATTGAGTACCTTCCTAATTCAGTGCATTTGTCAGTAAAAATACTCATCTATGACATATAATTCAATTGACTTTTCTGCAGTAATGTGTCAAATCATAAATATATCTGAGACACCTCCATATTCAAGTAAGTTTTTGCTCATTGGTCCAACATTTTATCCTAAGGAATACACAGGAAAATCAAACTGCAGTAGGACATGAATGTGCATATGCCTTTTGCTAACTCTCCAGGTACACTTTAGGCTTCATTTGAAATGATTATTATTTGCATCTCAAAAATAATTTCATTTTATAAGGAAACACAGAAATCGAGTCCATTTGTAGATTAAACAAGGAAGCTTCAGAATTTGTCACATAGTGATGAATATTAAAAAAAAATATATATATAATATACAACTTACACTGATGTTCTAGGATCAGATTCTCACTACTGGATACACTGGAAAGTCCTAACAACAAGAGGTAGATAATGAGTAAAAGATGTAGTTCTTCTGAAATCAAATAGCCTTTCAGATCTCTGAAAGTATTTGCTATGGTTAATTGTAATGTAACTGTTGTGTGCTCTGATTATACAGCCCATATCATATATTTAATCCTTAATAAGTTCTGCTGATGAGTAATGTTCAATATGCAAAATTTATTTTTCATTTCACCATTTATATGATTGAATATTCTATGAAAAAATGTAGTTACATTCCTGTTCATATCATACAAGCAAAATTATATAACTCCTCTATATTAAATGTAACAAAATATAGAATTTCTTTTTGTGTTACTTCTCAAGAAGAAAAAAAGATGACAATTTATAAATAAGTTCTGAAACAATAAAAATTGACAGATATTTGTCAATCCAAATCTCTAGAAATGGCAGAGTTTACCCAATCTGCATCAGTTAAAGGGAGGCGGAATACGTTTTAGAGCTTTGTGTACAGGCTTCTTAGCCATACACTTGCAATTTAAAGAATTGCATGGGCTTGGCACTGGACAAGAAAGAACAATATTTCTCCGCTTCACTATGCACAAAATTAGGTGCATAAATGGAATTTTTTGAGCTGTTCTGTAACATAGGTAAAATGTGTCATTTTTCGGTTTTTGTTTTAAATTTGGACATGGCTGAAGTTAATAAAAACAATAGTTGCTTCATACTGTACTCAGGTTTTAAGATTGTCATACAGAAAACAAAATCTTAAAATTTTTGTTTTGTGCAAGTAATAGTACAATTGCTTCTGCTATTATGACTGGTGAAAAAGCAGCAGAGAGTCCTTATCTCCAGCAACTTAGCAGCAATATGTGACTCATCCAGATTTAGAGAGGCTTCTCTAAGGTACTTCACTGGCCTGGAAGATACCACAGTTGCAGCAGTCTTTCCAGATAATAATTGTGTTCTCCATTATAAACCAGAGCAGAAACCTGGAGACACAGTTAATTTTCTTGTTACTATGATGTTGGTGATGCCACGTTGATTCTCTCTCTATTTCAGTTTTTCTAAATTATGTGTTTCCTATCGTGGGCCATTAATACAAAATATCAGTATAGATAAGACATCTGTCATTGTGACCATGAGAAACATACTTAGCTGGAAAACCCCCAGGTATGACTCTGTGCTTGCATTACTGTCTTTGGATCTCAAATATAGTGATAGAACTTACATTACTCTTTCTAATTTCCATTAAATTCAAATATTTATCCATGTGAAATGAAATATCAATTAATAGTGTTTACAAAATAAATTGATGTAGATTCTTGTTCGATTTTACCACGTCTTTTCACCATGTCATGTTGTGACTGTAGGAGGAAAAGGCAAAGGGTGCTTCTGCAAAGTGATTTCTGGAACAATATCCTTTCATTTTAAAAACAAAAATTAGGCTTCATACTTGATGTAAAAGTACAACTGGGAGAATTATATCTATTTTTGCCACACTGAGTGCTAGGGAATGGGAAATGTAGTATTCATCATTGTGAATTTGTTTTATTAAATAAAGAAGAAATGAATATTTTTATTTCTTTTTAGAATGAACAATAACAAAGAGCTTTAATGCTGTTTCCAGACTTGTGGAGAGGCTCTGGGAAGAGACCTCAGGGGTATAGTTTTCACACAGCAAATTCAAGAGCCAGAAGCTGGTTTGGCAGCTGACCTTCTCCATGATCAGCAGGAAATGAATGTACCAATCTTGCAGCTGCTTGGCACAGGTCAACTGGCCATTTTCCCTCCTTTGTAGGAGATTTGCAGCCTTCCAAATCCTTCTCTACCCATGCTAACACCTCCTCCGTTGCCTGAACTCTTCCACACACGGCAGCTGTGCCCTGGAGGAAGGTAGCCATGTGAGCTGGGGCAGGTGCCCGAGCTCATCGCTCTCCTGGCAGCGAGCAGGCAGGCTCCTGGAGGTGGACATGAGAGGGCTCATGCAGAACACATCTGGTTGTCCCTGTATTCTCACAGATGTCTCTGTTACCTACTGATGTCTCTTTAAGTTTAAAGGCACTGGCTTCATGTCGCTGTTCTTCCGGGGGTGGCAGGGAAAAGCAGCATAAAGATCCAGTACACAGAGTCCAGTTCAGTCAGTTTTGCTTCAAATACACAAGCCTTATATAGGATACATCACACAACCATGTACTATTGGTTAACAATATTAACACCCCCTTAAAACTATTGGCTAACGATGAACAAGTCTAACAAACACCAGCTGCAAGATGTTTTCATTCTTCTGGTAACAATTCTCAAAACAAAGTTGCAGAAACATGAAAAACTTTCACTCAATCCATGAGAAAGTTTCTAACCAGACATGACAGCAAAAATATGCCTGAGTCTTTCTTTGCCCAGGCTTCCTGCGTCCACAGCTTCAGAGAGAATTATCAGTAGGAAATGGGGTAGTACCTATTGACTTCTATGTATAGAGGCTTGGACTAGAGGCAGCCTAGATTTTTGCAAACTTGTAAATATCTGAACGAAGATGTCAATAGAGGTGAAAGGAAGGAGGTCACAACACCATTCCTTCAGATCTCAACCATGGTGACACTCCTTAGTCAAATGGATTTTACTTCCAGTCCCAGAAACATAGGATAGATAATGTAGTGTTCCAAGACAAATTAGGCTTTTCCAGCATAGCAATATTGGCATTTGTGAACAAAGTAAAAAATTGTGTCATCACTTGAAGTCAGCTGCAGGTGTCTGGCACTAAAATAAAATATTCTCCCTGTGTAGCTCAACCCATTTGCTGTCTCAACTAACAAATCAGATAAAAAATGGGGGTCGTGGCCTTGGAGTGAGGCAGCAGAGCTCCACTGACTAAGCCAATTTAGACCATCTGAGGCTAGCATGCTGTGAAGCTGAAATTGTTCACTTGATTAATGGACCAACTGTCTAGCTCTTATCTCACCTGGACTGCAACCAGAGTCTCTTTTGTTGTCAAATGCCAGCATGAAGTCCACAAACATGAGTGTCAGTAATTTAACATGTAATGAGCTGAGAAAGAGTACCACAATTTTTGCTACCTTGATATATGACCTACCTGTGCAATTCAATGCAAGGTTTGTTTTCTGAGTTTTAAATAATATAGAAACACTAGCCTGAGGAGAAGGAAGTGTAAAGACTGTATAATCTGTTAGCAGCATCAGTGTTTGGACCACTGACAGAAAATAGAGAAGCAAAACACTGTTGCTAGTTGAATATCACGTGCAACACTCTGATTGAATGGGGAAGTAAGGGAGATAAAAGGTTGTTATTCAATGGTGTACACTTTTAAAGTAATGTGACTAAAATTGCTATTGTGATATATAAAGGAATTTACTCTCAGATAATTTTTTATAATAATGTATTTCTGGATTGCTGGTTTTCATGTGATAGTAGATATTCAGTAGCTTAAATAGATTACAGGTGTTTTCACTTTCCATTTCCAGGTAATTATTAAAGATTTAAATGTGTCTGATGAATTCCACTTATGAATAAAAGGGATCGATTTCTAAGCAACATCATCTTACCCAAGCACGGGGAGACACCATTTGTTTGACTTAATTATTTTGTAGACACCCATGGAATTTGTCATGAACTTCAGACAACATCACTCTACATGAATTCACACCAAATTGTCAACAGGACTGCAAGAGAGGATTATATTGCTTTTTAGCATCTCTCTTATTTTAGAACCCAGAGTTTGTTCCAGCCCCAAGGAGTTGCTTCTATCCTCAGTTACCCACCTGGCATCATTCTGCCTCAGTAATAGCAAAAGTATACTCTAAATGATTGTTTAAATTGGCAAAATTACTTTGACATATGTGTATTGCTTGCGTTTGCTGAGTCTGAATGGTCCAACACCTCCAGAAGAACCATTAGCCTCAGGAACAATTCAATGCTGCATAGGGGCAGATCAGTCTGGGTTAATCAGCTTAATGGATGTCTCACTCTATGACTGAGGAAGATTTTGAGTCTATTATGAAAATGACTTTATTGTAAAGTGCCTCATTTTAGCCTCATTATTAGAATATTTTGAATTAATTTCAGGGTAGTCACACAGACCAAAAATATGAAAAAAGTCTGATTAGATGATTACACAACTCAGCTTGTAAAAGCGAATGAGATATCAACTACATCCTACTACCGTCCTCTATCTCCTTTACGATTTTCCTAAAGACAGAAATATTATCAAATATTACTTTTGCCTTCATATAGAAAAAACTCTTCTTGACTTAACATTGTGAGTTTGTCTGGAGCCAGTTGCAAGTGTACACATCATAGATAAACAGATTGAACATTTTGGGAGCCTTTGTAAAATACAGATGCTACCAGTGGTCAAAATTTTTGCAAAGTTGGAATTGATCCTACCTTTTAAATTCTGTTTATTTCTGGGATTAAAATCTGATCAAATCAAACAGAACAATGGGGTGATTTTTCAAAGCCAAAAACTGAGCTGGATACTTTTAGGGGTTGTCTGTCTGGTGATCTAATGGAGGTGAGGCTATTGCAGAGACATGTCCCCAGGTCTAACCAGTAGTCAGGCTGAGCATAATACCCAGTAGAGAACGGGCACACACAAACATCTATGTGCACATGGCACATACACATACCCTTACTGGGATATCTATAAACACACATGTGTTAAGTGTAGTGGCCTCCAGCACAGGGCTCAAACTCTGCAGCAAGATGTGTAGAAGTTACACCTGTATCCCGGTGTCCCCAGATGCTGGCAACTGGGCAAATGAGCCCCTGAGGTCACAGCCAGGCCCAGGTGCTGGTACAGAGCCATCTCTCAAATGCACACACGTGGTGCTCTCGGTTGACATCCAGGTCACATGGTCTCACTGGTGATGGCCTAGACATCCTGCTCTCTACAGCCAGGTCCTTCGGTTGCAGCATTCCTAGAGACCAGGGCATCGAATTGCAATTAGGTCATATATCAAGGTAGCAAAAAAACACCCCTGGTTCCCAGACCACCTGTTTGCTGCCTAGTCCATCTTGTTACTCCCTGTGATCACACTCTGACCTGCAGCCCGCTTATGGGTGACCTGTCCCTCTTGTCACCGTAGCCGTGGTTTTCCCATGCTTGTTTCTCTCCAGGACACTGTCACTCCTCTGTTTTCCCACCTTTGCTTCCTCTCCTAGGCATCCCGTCCTGGCATTTGTGCAATCCCCAAGTGCCTGTGCTCCTGAAAGCTCTAGCAGCCCTGTAAGGGTCACATCTCTCAATCTGAAAACTTCACTGAAGAGGCCCAGTGGTGGTGGGAATGAGGGAAAAGCCAATGGTTCTCCTATGGTGGCTGTGGGAAGAGCTGGGCCAGGATATTTATTTGGATTCCTCCATCGTAAACACTTATCCTCTTTTTGTAACTTAATACTTCTATCAGGACAGCATATAGCCTTACCATTTTAAGTAATGACTTAAAATTTACTAAGAATTCAGAAATTTAAGTACACTTAATAGAACTTTTTGCATTTTCTGACCACACAGTCTAGCACAAAGTACAAAAACGTGTGCCCCCAGGTAAGCAACACATGTAAATTTCACTGGTGTCTTAAAACAGTTGTAATGGTTTAGGAATGGTATTCCCCAATTTAGTACTGCTGCTAAAAAGACCATGAACATTTCTTTAATTTATTGTGCATTTTCTTCCATCTTAGTTAAGTTAAATTATAGCTGGTTTAGAAAAAATGTATTCAGTTGTCAACTTTAAATTTAGAACATTGTTTCTCTCCTTGTTCTCCCACTGTTAAAGATTTATAAAATATTAATAAAATAATTTTCACACAGTGTGTATTTATTTATGGGTTTGAGGTATAGGGAATAAGTAGCTTAGATTCTCTTCGCTTTCCCATAGGACCTGAGTATTTAGCTTTAGTCAAGCTATTTCCCAAATCAAGCAGTCACCCAGCAGTTAGTTTTCAAAAAAGAAAACTTACCTTCTGAGATAATAATCCAATTTCAGCAGCTGGGGCAGATAGAGAAGTATAAATCTCTTCAAAATCAAATACTCAATAGAATCAGAAGAGTTGAACACTCTGTTCTAACTTGATAATCAAAATCTGACTCATGGGAATTTCTTAAAATAAAACTTTCCATTCTAGTTTCACTGAAGAAAGACATTCCATTTTTGCTTTCACCAACACTATTGTATTCTACCATCACAAAGCAAGAAACTGCATCCCACTTTGAAGGCACTGTAGTGATATTTAAGGTGTTCAGAGTCCAATTTACTGGCATCTGCTCAGAGAACTAGGATGATGACAGACTGAAAGATGACTCTTTTTCCTCATCCACATCTGCTGGGAATTTCTGATGGAAGAAAGGATGACTTTTATGACATTGAAATGATGAAAAAATATGAACTCTGACAAGATGTCTAATACTATTTTTGTAACCAGGTAAAATTACATTCCTTACACAGTATTCTTATTGGATTCAGAGATAACAACATGGCACTATATAGCCCTACAAAACCTCAGCCCCAAAGGAGATGCTCTTACCTCTCAAAATATGTACCTGCCTGGGTGTTCTACTTGTGTGGACCTGTAGCAGAGGAAAAGCTCCTAGAAATAGTGAACAAAAATCTGAACCCAAGAATTCATTTTAGAGAGAAATGCAGATACCAGTTTGGGAATAATGTAAATTATGTATTACTTAGTTATCTCCAGAATTTCATTCATATATTTTGTTAAATATCTACTGCTAATTTTTTTTTAAATTAGAATACTTATCTAAAAGTCCCAGGCTGTTACTTGGAAATAATATGAACATACATTGCAATCTTATTGTTTAATATGCCAGCTAAATGAAAAGGAGATTTTTCTGTTGCTCAAGTATTGAATATAGAGATCTGAAGAGACACCTCAGATTACTCAAACCTCTTTACTTTTAGAAATTAGCCATACTTTTTTCAATCTTTCATGAAAGTGATCTACTATACAGTATGATAATTAACGATTAAAAACACCCTTGTCAATGAGGGAAAAATCTGCTTTGCTTAGTATACTATTCTTTCATCTTTATCTGTTGATCTCTGTTGATCTCAATCAATATAAATGACTGAACTCTAATTGCAAATATAGGGATATTAATTATTTAGGATAACAAACATGCTCACAGCCTTGTAGTTTCATTAGTAAAGAAAGAGGTCCTTCTGATTAAAATAGTAAAGCAAATTTTTCTTAAAATTTTAAAGAAGGGAAACCCAGACAATCAGGAATTTTCCCTCTAAGGTTACTACCAACAATTTATCTTGAAAAGCTAAAGAAATCCTTTCTCATTCAAACTCCCACGATACACTTATATGGAAACGCACAAAACCTAAAAGTTTTTCATCCAAAGGCTCCCAAACCCAAAATTAAAAATCAACAGTCAATAAGTAGACTCCAGCGATGAGGTATTTGAGAGGAATCCATAGGAGCTACTGAACAAAGGGCTGGCTCATGAATTTGAAAAATGGTAAAGGTGAAATGATACTCATAAAGAAAAGAGTGTTCTGACTTTCCATACAGTGCCTCAGATCCGACCACTGCACCACAGCCTGATACCTTGGAGTATGCCAAAAATTTTTGTGGAGGCACCAGACCAATAGTGCTTCCTAAAGAGTTTATACAGACAGGAATGGAGAACAGAAAGTTTTATTTTATGCAGACAGAAAAGGTGAACAAATCAGACAATGTTAAGCTACCTCCATGACACCAAATACCAAAAGCAACTAAATTTAAATACAGACAAAAAAAAAGTAAAATGCTGCTCCTGCTTAAAATGTGGCACAAATGAAAACAGGAGCAGACCTACGATTTCCTATGCATTTCAGTTCAGTGTTGCCAGTTTTCAAATGGATGATCTTGGTTAGCATATCAAAATCATAACACAGCCATACTCACTTTAAATTGTCAAGACTAAACAATCCTGCCATTTTGTACAACATTATTTTTCAGTGTGCACCATCTGCTCAGCTGAAATGCAGCTTAGAAAATTTATTTCAGTAAAATAAGAAATAAATCTGTTTTTCAAACTTTATTATCCAGTTGAAAATCATTACAATGATGTCTCTGTAAAGTTAACCAGATTTTATGAATGAAATTAGATTTACTTATCACGTAGCACTAGAATGGTTTCATCATTCTTTCTCTTGTCGCACTTCAAAAGATAGAGGGGTAAGCTCCTTTAATATATATCTAGTTACAAGCTTCTAAAGATCTCTTTGGATGAAGGTCAGAGGCAAGTTTCATTACACAAAAGCTAGCTTATTTATCTGCAAAGTTTGCTTCATGAAGCAAATCAATGAAAACTTGGTAAACTCTTCAGTCATTTACATTTCAATACTGTACAACACAAAGGCATTGCTTTACAATAATTGATCTTTATGTATTTTCCATGCTTTTCTATTTTATACCTGAATAACCCTTTAACATGCAGGAGAGAATTGAATTATTGAAAGTCTGTGGCTACATGAACAATGTATAATAATATGGAAATTTTTCTGTCATCCTGAATTTTGTTGGATGAAAAAGCAGATTTCCATATAAATTTTCAGCTTTGCTAACATTTATCTTCGTGTGACTTTAATGGAATCATGCAACTATGGAAAAATACAAAACTGCAGGTTCACTTTCACTGAATAATTTTGGATACTGGTCTTAAGGTACTCCATCTATGTGTGTATAGCTCACTCCAACACTTCCAAGTAAACATCCTCAATGCTTCCTGCTCTGTCTCCGTGGCAACATGTCCTCTCTGCCCTTGCTAAAGCCATTGCTGCTTTCTTTCTTTTTCTCTGTTGGATTCTACCTAAGAAAAAGATGTAGCAGCCGTGGTGAGATTTGGGTCATTAAGTAAGACATAGTTAATAATGCCTTTAACAGATTAGAGTTTCATATAAGGGAATTTCTAATAGAAATAGGAGCTTAAAAGGAGGCATTTCTCTATTTTTTTAGCATGAACTTCTGATAACATTTATTTCTTCCCAATTAGTCTTTGTAAGTATTCTTTCAAGGGCTAACAGCTGTTTTCTAACTCTAGTAAAACCCATTTGAAGCACAATGCTTTATGAAGTCTCATGTAGAAATGACCCGGTCTTTAATCAGAAGATGTTTACCTAGCAATTTAATAGTTTACTGCTAGTTAATTTCATAATTTAAAATATAATCTTTAGATTTTTTTTCATATTGAATTTTGTTCAAAGATCAGTTGGAGACAGAAAATGCACCATTCAGAGTAGACAAAATAATAAATCCCTCATGAAAGAGTATAAAACCTCTTCTTATGTTATTTCATCAAGCCTTTCTTCCAGACCTAACTTGATGCAATTTCATTCAAGTTAAGTAATAAAAACTTCTCAAATTAAATACACAAGTTGCATAAATATCTCACTTGTTTAAAGAATAATGGATTGCAGAGGTACTTTATGATGTGTTGTCAGATAGCTTGACAAGACACTACTACCTCCTGACAAAGATAAACTTGAAAGGTGCAACTCATAAACACAAAACATATTAACACAGGAATTTATTTACGTCTGTGTTACCAGAGAATTTTCTTCATGACCAACTCTGAAAATATTACTGATGGTTCAGTGATGTTATCATGGGAGCAGATAAGATTACTATGCACAGAGGAATTTGGGATAAGAGATTTTCTGTGAGTTGTCCTCAAAGACGATGGTCTTCACTATCTTCATCAAATTAAGCACATTAAAAATTTGGTCTACAGTAAATCCTTTTAGAGGCTATGGCTTTTCTTTTTTTTTTTTGTTGTTGTTGGTTGGTTGGTTTGGATTTTTTATGCTTTTTTCTTTCTTTCAGCTGAGGTTTTTTGAGAAAAATGAAGCTATTAAAACTGTTTACCCGCAATATTTAAGGCAGATAAATATTCTTCATATTGTGAAAATTAGGATACTCATCTGGATTAAAGATCATCTGGATGTTCCTGGTGAATTGATGAGAAAATATGGAATAGTGTCTTTTCTTCTGCTATAGAAGACTGAAAAATATCTTGATTCGATATTCCTACTAGTACTACTACTACAAAATATTTTCATAAAAATATTTCTGTTTAACAAAGCCTAGTTTTCTGAGACTATACTGAAAATTACATGACTGAAATAATCCCTTACCCTGTCTAGTTGCAAATTTTAATATATATTCTGCTCAAGGATAAAGAGAGTGTTACCCCAGAGAAAGCTGCTCTGAAATAGCAGAATAACCTTGTGCTTACTATTTTCCCCAAGTTTATTGTTAAAATTACAGAAGCAAGTGAAATTGGTGGTCTACAATATCAGTAGCAAATTGCATATGATTGGTATCTGCTACAGAGATTTATGAGTAAGATTGCCCGTGAGCTTAGCAACTATGAGAATTACTTTGAGATACAAATTGTTTACACTGCCCTGGCTGAATATACAGTGCTGATCTGTCAGATTGTAGAGTATTATTTGACAAAAATGCCTTAATTTACTGTTGAGAGGAGGATCAGAGTGTCATAAGGAAGAGATGACTGTGGACGGCTCACAGGTGAACAAACAATTGAGTATCTTTATTGTGGAATTCACGGCACTCCTCAGTGTAGGAGCAAAGATCTTTTTTTCAGGTATGCTATTCCGGCATACTTCCACTGTGCAAATTCATGGTCTCTGAAGGAATTGATGCTTTTTTCCATCCTAGGCTTCCTTGTCCAGAAGACCTGCTTTTGAATAAAATGCCCCAGAAACTGACTGTGAAGTTGTATTTTTTCGCTATGCTCTTCTGCCTGGTGTACTTCGGCTGCGCCAGTCGAAGGTAACCTCACTGGGGACCTTTGCTGATCCCCAGAACCCTATCGCAGCCACAGCGAGCAGGGCCGATAGCAGCGTAATGAGCAGGTGGCAATTGCGTAGAGAAGCCAAGCAGGGAGGACTCAGCAGCTCTGCATACCAACTGAGATTTATTTAGCTGATGGGGACAGACTAACTGAGTCAGGCCACCAGGAATTTCACATAGAAGGATCGAACCTCCTATGCTCTGCTCCGAGTGACCCCCCAAATACAGGTGACAGGGGGTTTCATACTCCCAGGATCCCAGGGGTGGGGGCACGAACATAACCAATTGGGAAAGCCCAAGGGTGTGGTCCCAGGGTGAGGGACAGGTTACACAGCAAACGGGAGAACAGGGGAATGGGGTTACACCTGTGAGGGCCAATGCATAGCCAAATGACAGAGACCTTTCCAGAACTTGGGGCAGGGGCGAAAGGAGAATGACAGGGGAGAGAGAGGGATTCTCTTGCTCGACCAGGGGAGGGGACAGATAATTGACAGGGAGAGTATACAGGGTCCGAACAGGGGTACATAGAACAAACCAAAATACAATGAACCAATAAAAACCTCTGCATCAGTATTTAAAGCAAATATGCCTTCAAGGTGTACTTTCTTAAATGATAGCATTTACTCTTTACTGATCTTCTCTGATATGTTTGTCATCAGTGTACTCTTCAACCCCATTCTTTTGGTTGAGCCTTTATGGATGTGCATTCCAGGTACTACTGGACTTGTTACTGGGTGTTTGACATGCCATCTAACTAATAGTAGATTTAGTTGTGATCTTTGTCGGCATATTTTCAGCTGAAAAACACAACATACACAGTTTTCGTATTTGCACAGCAGCATAATAAGCATAAAAATATTTCTTTTTTTTATTTGATGGAACACTTGATACAACCTTGACTTTATTTTTTTTTTTTTCATAAACGAAACAAGAAGAATTCTAGTCTTCTAGAAGTTAAATCACCAAACTTGCTGATGGAATTATTCAAAAATTTTATGATAAATTATTGTCTGGACAAACAGATCTCAAGTTCTGTGAAAGGATTTTGATTGGCCCCTTATGGGACTAATTAATAAATACCCTGTTTGTTAGTCCAAAGTTGGTTGCAAGCTAACAAACCAGACTACTGAACAGCTCCTAGACCTCCCTTGCTTTGAGTGTGCTCAATACTTAATATTTGGAGCCAAAAATTTTGGAGAGTCAATTAAGTGACTATAGAGATTAAAAAAAACCCCCCACAAACTCAAACCTAAACCCCTCAAGAAAAACAAAAGAAAACAAAACAAACCCAACCTCCCCTAATGAAACATATTTCCTACTAGAAAGATATGATGAGAATTAGAAATGTACAAACCTTTTTTAAGATGCTTTAAGGTTGCTGTGTGTCATTTTTCCAGCTATTTTTCTGAATAATGAAAGTCAAGTATGTAAAAAAATATGAGTTTAATGAGTACAAAGTTTTCTGTTAATGCACATTCTTGGATATATTAGTACACCACTGATGCTTATATTACATTTTATGCAATTTCTAACCTTTAAAGGGTAACAGAAGAGATTTATGTGGTACAACAGCAGGGTGTTTTAGTCCCATTTTTCTTTACATCCTGATGCTCTCATAAAAAGTAGGATGAAGTTTAAAGTTTACTATTGATTGAAATTTCCTTTTGTCAGGCCCAAGAAGCAAATGTGGTAGATAATGTCAGCAGCTACAGTGACTTTTGGCTCTGGGATGAGTTGTATCTTGACTTAAGGTGATTTATATGCTCCAAGTTTGAAAATATTCAAGAGGCACGGAACACAATTGTGAACAGTGAATGGCTCTTTCACCAAGAATTTCCAGGGTCATAAAACAGAGTAAACACAAGGTCATTTTTGATGTAGGAAGAGAGGGAAATAGATGTGACCTTTACCAGGACTTTAGTAGAAAGCAAGACTTGCTGAGCTCATGCCAACAAATTGGCTGGTTCCAAAACCAGGTTTAATCAAAATAGTAATCATTCTACAGTTTTAATTAAAAGTTGAATTGTTCTCTTAAAGTGTAAATAATGGTGTAATTATGTGAGTGGACAAAAATAAGTATTAAGAACTACACATGAGTTATTCAACAGGCTGATTTAAATTATTACCTTCTAGTAAAGGAAAAAAAAGTTGGCAAAGCATTTTGGCATAACAACCAAAATTAAAAATTAAACTTACTGCAAAGAAAAAGAAGACCTTGTTTTTGTAGCTTCAACACAATCTGTTCTGAGTTCACAATTCACAACAGGTATTTCCAATCATAATTAATTTCTTTTATGGTGAAGTGTCTGCAAGTATATCATATGCATAGGGAGAACTAAGCAGCAGCTCAACTTTAAGTATTGCATTATCTTCAAGTATTTACCTTCCACTTAATAATCAACAAGAAAAAATAATTAGGATGTTTTCTTCTTGAGGGGATAATAAATAATCCTACTAAATGTGGTCAGGCACAGAAACAAATTATCTTTGAAACCTCTAGAAATTCTTAGAACAAACACGTAAACAAACAATTATACAGTGAAGGCTTGTAATAGGTCTTAAAGTGCTTAAATCAGTCATTCAGTCAGTACCAAAGGGGCTAGACTTACTAGTGAGGCCTCAGTACATCACAAACTTCAGCTCTAAGCTCTGCTTGAAATTTGTGATAGGAAACATAGAGTTTCTATAGGAGAAGGAAAAGTAGCAGTTTTCAGAAAGGAAAAATAAGATGAGAATCAGCACCAATGAGGTCTGGAGCACTGTCAGGTTTTTCAAATGAGATTCAGCTTTAAAAATAATGGGATACACTGAGCTATGCAACTTGCAATTAAACCCCCAACATTGTTAACAAAGCAATTTGGGATTTTTGGGTACTCACTCAGACCATAATAATGATCAACAAATAATTTAAAATACGAATCTAGCTCCCAGTTAAGCAGAAAAAAAATACATTAGTGTTGTGGAAGTGTCATTGGATGACACTATTATTTACTATTCTCTTCCAAACTTTTTTCAATATGAAAGAAGGCAAATCTAGGAAGACATGAAAACACACACATAAAATGAGATTGCTGATGAAAGTGAGGTTCTTTTCAGATAAAGTTGATACACAGTCGGAGATTTTGTTCTCTCCTTGACCTGCAGTAAAAGTCAGGTTTTGAAGCAAAGTAGTTGTTGAAAGATAGGATGAAATTCCTAAGAGAAGTCTTTTTACACCAATGCTATCTTCTATTTCCACATACAAGGCAACAAAGCGTGAAGTCAAAGGGTGCATGAGGGAACTACCAACTGATGGTCTCAGAGCCTCACTTTAGCTGGGCTGGATGGAATGGCACACGTTCCTTTCATCCCTTCATAGCGTGCACTGAGGCAGTTGTGGTTCGCAGAGCATGAGTTACTAAAGTGAAAAGGGCAGAGAGGAGTCACAGCACTTCACAGTGTAAGAACGACGTAAAACTACAGAGAAAAGGACAAGATGGCATCCTCTAGGGTAATGACACACAGTTAAAAGACTGATAACAAAAAATGAAGTAGATTTGCTGCTAATCTGTATGTCTGATAATTTCATTTTCTTCCCACAAAAAGCAAACCTATAGTCTCATATATATCTCCTGACTCTGCTGTCATGGGGATCAAGCTATATTTCCTTAGGTCTGTATTTCCCTTCTTTTTTTTTTTAGACATTAGCATTGTGGCTCTAAGATAGAAAAATGCCTAAATAAATGTCTGTTTTTCTTTGTATCCTTTCTAAACCTGCAGTTAGATTCTAATTCCAGTCAATGAAAAATTGATTTTTATTTTTTAATTAAAACATTAACATTTACACTCTCGAGTGAAAAACATTTATTCTCATTCCCTTTACTGATATCTGCAGTTTCAGTCTTTCATATTTTATAGCTTTCTCATTTCTGACCTTCACTCATTCAAAACTTGTGAAATGGTTATCTGAAAAACCTATGTTTGAAATGTTGAAACTGTCTTGTAGTGACCTTTTTCTGGGTGAGATGCAGTGATATGCCTTTTTTTGGAATAAAACATCTTATCCTTCTCAATACTTTAGTTCTCCTTTGCAAGAACAGTGTATTCCTATATTAATCAAGAGTGACTACATAATATTTCAAATATAATATTTTTAATGTTCTGTGTTCTTGATAGTGTCCAGAATTTGGTGGTACAGTGAGAGCTTCCAGCAGACCAGAGGTAGGATTTAATAACATTATTTCTACTTTATAAATTGACAGCATGACGGGGCAGTTGTCTACCACCCAGGATCTCTGCACATTTCTCCAGAGGCAGAAAGATGTTAGCAGGTAATAGCAGTTATGGAGTACTGTCAGACCAAAATAAAATCCTTTTTTTTTTCTAATTTGCAAGCAGACAAGCAACATCACAGGATGCACATAAAAAGGTTTGCTAGAAAGCACATATAAAGATGTGAAAGATGGCTAGAAAGTATTGGGAGCTTTGCAACTTTTCTGTTTTGTGAAGTAATTTCTTTCTTTAAAGAATAATTGAGAAACCATACATCCAATAGCATAATACATTTTATAAATGAGGAATATCTGCTGAACAGCAAGATCTGTACTCTAAGTTTTGGACTTGGGCTACATCTGTTTTTTGATCCCAGTCTTGCACATCAGAAGACATGCTCTGCAGATAGTTTCTTTTTACTGTCTCATATGTATTTATCTATATCTATCTATATCTATATCTATCCAAATAATCTGTATCTATATCTAATCTATCTATATCTATATCTATATCTATATCTATATCTATATCTATATCTATATCTATATCTATATCTATATTTATATCTATATCTAATCTATATATATATCTATATCTATCTCTATCATCTATCTCTATATCTATGTATACGTCCATAAGTAATAGATTGTATATATTTTATGTATATATACACCCAGAATTTCACAGATTTGTATGTCAAATTAAACCAGTCACACACCCCTTATTTACAATACACTGAGAATTTTGACAAGACATAAACACCATGAAGTGCTTGATTTCAAGGTGTTCAATGTAGTAACATGAAAGATACCTTTACAAAAGTCCATCACCTAATCTGTATTTATTGACTTAAAACTGCATTAGAAAAATAATTAATCCTGCAGATATCTGAAAGTATTAACAGCTGTTACTTGCTGATCTCAGTCTGTTCAGAGAGCCTTTTACATGAATTTGTGTTTGTACTGTTCCATCGAAACAATGTGTAAGCACCAATTTTAATCACAGCATCTCAAAGCCTGAACCAGTTTAAAGTATGACTAAAAAGAAATATATATGACTATTGCATGTTATATAACTGTTGAATTAAAAAGATTGCATATGTCATGAAGTATATATAGCATAAAAGGTGATAAGTAATAAATAGCCATAAAACTTCCTGATAAACAGGAAAATGATTTAATAACAGAAAATGTGATATCTCAAGTTTCCTTCAGTCAGTCTCCCCAGTTGTTCTATCAGTCAGTATTTACCAGGTGACAAAACATGCAAACAAGTTTAAGATCTATGGTATATCACTGGCCCTTTAAAAAGGTTGTGGAAGTATTGTAGGAAGATACACAATGACAGGTCAGTCACTGATCCAGTAATATTGGACAGCAGCTGATCTTCTTTTGTTTGTTCTGGTAGCAGAGGGAAATACTGAGTAATAATGCCCTGGTGGTTGCATGTGGTCCTGTTGTGGAAGATTTATGACCGACATATAAACAACAGTTTATTTATGTATAAAAAATTGTGTTAGTTTTACTTGCAAAAGCTAATGGAAAGAGAAAATGGCAAAAAGGAAGAGATAGCCTCTATCTGCACAGCTGATTATTCTTAAAATAATTTTCCTCTCAGACTTCTGTGTGTGTGACCAATTTCCAATGGGAAGTTCCTGATCTTTTTTTTTATATCAACTGAAGTTTTTACCCGGCTATGTCAGCTTTTCCTTCTCAGTAAAGCTCAGCCCTAGACTTTTAAATAGAAGGATGAAATATAATCTATTCTACAAGGTTTTATACCAGATTTATATTTTATTATCTTATTTCACAATGAGATCATATTAAGGACCCTGAGGTCTTTATTTGGTGAAGAGAAATATGATCCTCTTATAGAACCTATTTTTCTAAATGTCTGTGGAAATTATGAAATCTTAGTAAATTCACAGATTCAAGTAATGTTAAGGTGAAAAAGATTAAGGTGATTAAGATTAAGACTGTGTAGCACTAGCCAGTACAGTCTATCAAGTTAACCTTCTGATTCCTAATTACATTTTATCACACATTCTTGCAATAAATGCCTAAATGACAACAATATGGAAATCTACCAATTGCATTTAAATTATCACTGTGGTGGTGCTAGAACTGAGACCTCAGGGCAGCAAGTGTCACACTTGTTTTGGCTCTGCTGGGTAGTGCAAATAAAAAGTCACCCCATGCTATCAGCAGTTATTTCTCTCTTGATAAGCATTAAGAGGGTATTGGGGGCTATATTCTTAAAATATACAGCCTTTTTTCTTGTGGAGTTTCAGCCTAGAGTGGAAAACGGAGCCAGATTCAGACAACTGGCATGCTATGTGATAGGCATGACTCAATATATTTATGTATTTAATTAATTTTCTCTTTTTTTAACCCTAACTTAAATAAAATTTCTTCATGTCCATGAAGCTTTTTTATCCACTGGCATAGAAATTTCCATTTCATTTAAAAGAGAAATCCAAGGTAACATTCACTGAGATGGATACAAGAAGACAGTAATTAGTGTTTATCAATGTTGGAATAAATTTAGTATTTCACCAAGTTTTAATGAGGGCTTTGACAACAACATTATGTGGCAAGTCTAGTCCCTGGGTCACCCTTTAAAAACAACAGTACATAATGCAAATCCAGCTCCAAGACTCCAATCCCAGCATTTATATGCATCATCTTTTGCTACCTTTTCATTTCTTACCATTTACTCTATGTGTAAGAGATTAGTTAGCCTTAATTACAGAAAAATATCCCACAGTGATTTTGATGTCTTTTTAAGGATGATTACTGACTGAACTTATATTCTTCAAGCACTTTTCAAAAGGCAAGTTCAGTCTCAACTTTTAGCCCTAAAATGCATCCTCACTGCAGTCCTTTAGAGTCTATCTCTGTGTGTGTAACAGACTTTTCTCTCTTTAGAAGTAGTAAATACCACTACTTAATGTCAAATAATTTAGACATGAAGACAGCATCCTGACAGAAATAATCTCATAAAGCTGTTCCTCTTCTTTGACCAGATACCATAATGAAAACTCTCATTCCACTCAAGTACTGTAAAGACAACATTCAAGAAAATGAAATTTTAAAATTTGGATTAATTTGCTTCCCATAAATCAAATAACATGCTGATTCAGTAACATGGATTATTAAGTGCAAGTGCACAAAATGAACTAATCATTTGTCAAAAAGAAGGTTTTAACCACTACAAAAATATAATATATTGTGATACAATAAGTACAAAACATTTCTAACTTTGAGTGTTCCTGAAATAAGTGAGTCATATATGGAAAGATAATAATTTCTCATAATAATAGTGATCCTCGCCAAAAAGTATTTTTACAAGATTAGTACACAAAAACTGTGCTGAAAAAGTGCTAGTTTTTAATCTTAAACCTGTCACACTCAGTATTTTTACTTAGCAAACTATAAATTGAGAAAACAAATCTATCTCATAACTTACTATGAGCTCGATTTTACTCTGTATGCACCAAGGAGTAATTCTGTGTACTCATTCTATTAACAATATTTTCAGATACCCCTGCAATTCTCACAGACAGAAATTCCTACTACTAGAAGATCTCTGGCCTGTGATTCAGAGCTAAGAGCTACTCTGGTAAGACTAATCTAGGACAAATTTTGGTATATTTTAAGTTGTCCCAATGTCCACTGGATACACACATTATTAAGAATTCTTCAAGTGTTGCTTATTTCCTGTAAATGAAGTACTAGCAGTGTTTGTGCTGAGAATCTTTATTGAATTTCCTAAATTTAACTAGAATAAGCAAATAAAGTTGTTTTTAAGATCCACAACCAAGCAATATGAAAAAT
>WEKY01002088.1:13210-32369 GCA_013390045.1 Picathartes gymnocephalus | reverse complement strand
ACTTTGGGCAGTACAAGAGCCTGACTGAGGCTGCACCCAAGATGGGCAACCAACATGTGTTTTATCGGACAGATATATGTTAGGTCTGCATATCAGAGGGCAATTGTGCAATTACACCTTCAGGTAGTGGAGTCCCATTCTCCAGTTCGCCTCCCCTTTCTCTTCAGTACTCTTCTTGGTTGTTTACATTTTTGGGGCTTGGAAAAACAGGGTGTCTTTGAAGTTAGGGCCTAGAGAGAAGTTGTTTTGTTTGAATAAAACGGTAAGACAGTAGCTGACAGACTATGGAGATGTAGAGTTATACATTAAAGCAGTACTGATCAGAAAAATATGAAAGCTGAAACTTAAGGCATCAGTAGGGTGTCATCAGTGAGGTCAGCCTGTGGAACTGATGTTTTTGGGATTGTGGGTGTGTTGTGAACATGGGTCCCAAAGTATCCCAGGTTGGTCAGGCTGGTCTGGGCTTTGCATCTGTGCCAGGTGTGAGCACCAGGACTCTCCCATTGCATGTGGGCAGTGGGAGAGTTGCCCCCTCATTGAGCTGGCAGATGGTGGAGTGGCTGAGGCACCACTTGCTTGTGCCACGATTCAGAGGGATTTGGAGTCTAGGGTTTAAAGGAATCTCCTGCATTTCAAGAGCAGGAAATGAGAAGTTCTGTACGTGGCCAGTAATGGCGCTGACCCTGGGTCGTGCTGTTGGCTGAGAGTCTGGAAATCGGCAGGTGGAGAACAAAGAAACCACAAGTTCACAGTGGAGCATTTCTTCACATGGTGTCACCGGTTTGGAAGCCATATTTCTGAAAATTGTTGCCATGAAGTTGTGAGATGTGGCCCTTGCTCTCTTTAGAGCATTGGTGGGATCCCATGTGGGGTGGTGTGGACAGTTCTGGCCTCCACAGGTGTAGAAGCACAAAGGAGTTGTGAATGAAGTCCTGTTGAGGGCTGACAGATTCTGAAAGGGCTTGTGGATTTTTCCCAGAAGAGACTGAATGATCTGAGACTCTCAGCACAAAAGGATGGGCAGGGGGATGTCACCTGTATGTGAGAGCCCAGTTGTTCTCAGCACTGCACACATGAAGGGAAAGGGGCAAGTGTCCAAGAGAAAACAGACAGAATTCCATAGGCAAAGGAGGCAAGGATTTCTGTGTGGGTGCGGGTGATCATAGAATGTAAGTGAAGATGGGTTCCCTCTTCTGGAAACTTCAAAATTGAATGGGATATAATACTGGAAATCCTCCTTTTCCTTATCCTGCTTGAGCAGAGGGGATGGAGGCACTTGCTCTCTGGAGTTCCTGCCCAAGTGCATGATGTTGTTCCTCTCTTGGCTGGAGGGACTCAAGGATCCTGCTGGGAAAAGAATTTTTTCAAGTGTGTGCTGGTATAAAGTGACTTAGGAATTGCCCTGGAGAGAATTGTATCAAAGGTTTTGTTGTATGTGGTGATGGGCTTGTGTCATGTTCTGGAGGGTCCACTACCTCTCCTCTTTCCCATGTCAGTGTTGGTTGTTACTGGTGGGGACATATTTGCTGAGAGATGTTCTTTCCTCCTTTTGCATGCAACGCAATGGCCTGTTGAGTGCTGACCTTGTGCAGGGTGAGGACGTGACATGATTGGAATTCAGAAAGAAGAGGAGGCAACTCAGGTTCTGCCACAAGAAAATTTTATTGAAGTGAAGGGATGATGAGAAAGGAGAAGCTGAAGGAATCAGGTGTGAGGTGCAAGTAGGGTGACCATCAGCCAAGGTGCTTTGCTCGCAGGTGCTGTTGCCAGAGCCCTGAGCTGGTGGTGTCAGGGATGGTGCTGAGAGCCCTTAGCAGGGGTAGCAGCCCCTTCTGCCATAGCAGCCCAGGCCTCCCAGGCCGTAGCCAAATCCACAGCCATAGCCCAGCCCATAGCCAAGGCCAAAGCCAAATCCACCAGAGATGGGCTGTCCCTGGGCACTGAGTTCAGTGCCAACAGCAGCCGAGGAGGTGGATCCGACGGCGGTGTTCTGGGGGAAGGAGGTCATGATGGGTCCTGGCAGGGTGACCAGCACAGGGGAAGGGTTGATGACCACGCTGGAGTCCTGGCATTGCAGGGCACAGGGCTCGTTGCAGCTGTTGGCCAGCGGGGTGGGTCCGCAGGGTCGGCAGAGGTCGTAGCAGGCCATGGGTGTGGGGTGGAGGGTCCCTGGAAGAGAGGGGGGTGAGGCAGGGCAGGGCTGTGGGGGTGTGAGGGGCGGTGATGCAGGAGGGTGAGGGAGTGTGGAGGCTGTTGTGGGGCTGTGGGGAGGCGTGAGGGCTGCTGAGGCTGGGGCCGAGCGTGGTGGCAGAGAGGGGCCAGGGGAGCAGGAGCAGGAGGGTGAGGGGCTTGAGACTCACCTGGTTGTCAGCACAGGAGCAGGAGGAGAAGGCTTGAGGAGAAGTGTGTGAGGGAGAGAGGCTCTGGGCTGTCTTTTATGCTGGTCATGGAGGGGCGGGACAGCCTTGTCCCATGGCCTTGGGGCATTTTTCAGGCGTGGTGAGTCCTGAGGTGGCGATTGTTTTGCTTCCCACATCTCTACAGCGTGTGGTCCTCCTTTTGAGGCCATGACCTTGCTGGCAGGTTTTAAATGGGAGTATTAGAGACCAAAGGCTGGTGATGATGGTGTTTGTCAGGGGGGGCTGAATATGTGACCAGAGCTTTGGGATGTCGTCAATGAGGTCACCCCATGGCCCTGGTCTGCTATGGTTTGTGGGTGTGTTATGGACAGGGTCCTCATTCCCCCATAGTGATGTCAATCTCATTTGGGCTTTGCAGCTTTTCTGAAGGTGACGGGTGTCCCCTTCAAGCTCATTGTCTCCCTCCCTACCCTCTTGCCAACTTTCTAAACCTTTCTATATGCCTTTCCAGCTGGATATGGGAAAGTACTTCCTGTGATTTAGGGACACTTCCCATGCCCTCCAAAGTCTTATGTTGGTTCATGCATGGCTCTCATCTCAGCTGGGGCCAGCAAGGTCCACTCTGGGGTCGCATTGCTGGGCTCTGAGAGACACATGGAAAGGAAAGGGAGTTAAGGATAAGAAGAAGAGTTTTGAGGAGCAGTTGAAGGAACTGTGGAGATTCAACTTTCAAAAAAAAAGGTTTGACCTTTTTACTCTCTCAAGGTAGCTGACTGGAAACCCTAACATCAATTTTTCCTGGCCCAGCCTGGGGAGTCAGGAGGAGGGGAGCGTTTTCCTTCCTGCAAGTCTACAATTCCATGTTCTGCTGTTGAGACCGTGTCCATCTGACCTTGGCAGCAGCTTTAAAGTGAGAGTTGGTATTTGGGAAGATTTGTATGAAAGATGTGTGTCAGAGAAACCAGAATAAACCACAAATGCCCAGAAAAATTGGGATGTCATCAGTGAGGTCAACCCATGGGTCTGGTGTGCTTTGGTTTGTAGTTGCATTTTAGAGAGGGACCCCATTCCTTTACAGCCCTGTCAGGCATGCCTGAGCTTTGTGGCTGTTCCAGGCATTAGGACCTGCCCCTTGCAGTGCATTTACTCCCTCCCACCTTGCCCATGGCTTTCCAGGGACCTTGTTCCTGCAGACAAGGATGAGACAATTTTTTCCCCTACAAAGCATTTCCAAGTTCAGGTCGTACAAGGTGATGAGGATCAGTTAGAGCTGATTTTGGGGGGCAAAATCATGCCTTAGTGACTTCTGTGTTACCTACAGAGAAAAAAAATCTTACTGTGGATGATGAGGGAGAAATGGCTGGCGTTTCCCTCCACCTCTTAGCAGTGCCTTTGACACTGTCTCCCACTGCATCGTCCCAGACTATGCAAGGATGTACAGGCGGTGTGAAGGGTCAGTGGGGTGGACTGCTATATTTATATCATATTTAACAACATGACCTGGAGCCTTGTGATCCAAAGTCAAGCTGGAGGAAAATCTCAAATGAAGTAACTCAGGAGTCGTATCCATGAGGCCAACACTGTTCAACATCCTCAACTATGACGTGAGTCGGTGTGGGCAGTTCTGGACTCCCCGGGGAAGAAGCCCACAGACTTAGTGCAACAAGAGCAGTTCGGGACTCCAAGATATTTAAAAGGCTGGAGGATCTTTCATAGAGAGAGCTAAGACTCTCAGGAGACAAGGCTGGATGTTACCAGTGTGTGTAAATCCCTGATGGCAGGGAGTGAAGCCGAGAGATCACATATTTTCTCAGTGCTGCACGTGTGAGGGAAAAGATGGCAATGGCACAAGTGAAAACAGATGGAATTCCATGGGCTGGGCAGAACAGACAAGCCTTTTTTGGTGTGAGGGTGGTCACAGAGTGGAAGAGGTGCAGGAGTCGCTCTGCCCTGCGAGATCAAAACCTAAACTGTCCATGGTTCTGGAAATCGTTCTCTGGATAGCCTTACTTGAGCAGCAGGCATGGAAGCACTTGCAGTCCTGAGTTTCGCTGAAAAGTTGATGATTTTGTGACTGTTCAGATGGTTTGGGAGTTCTGCTGGGAAGAGAGATTGTCAGGGGTACGCTTGGCATGGGGGGACTTTCCCAGAGCAATGAGCAGGACAGCATTGATGTGTCAAAGCATTTGGTATGGCAGGTGATGTGTTTTGGTGATGTTCTGGAAGGTCACCCTTGAACCCTGCTTCCTGCACCAGTCTTGGTTGTTACTGGTGTGGGCATACTTCTGTAGAAAGCTGTTGTGCCCCTTTGCCATCCACCCCGTGATGCTTTTCTGGGTAAGACTGACACCGTTGGAATTCAAAAAGGAGAGGAGACATGTGAGGGTTTGCTGCAGGAAAACTTTATTGAGGCAGAAGAATTAAGAGGCAGGGGAAAGAAGTTGAAAGGATCCAGATAAGGTGCAAGTAGGATGACCATAGGCTAAGGGCATTGCTTGCAGGAGCTGCTGCCAGAGCCCAGAGCTGGTGGTGTCAGGGGTGGTGCAGAGGGCCCTTAGCAGGGGTAGCAGCCCCTTCTGCCGTAGCAGCCCAGGCCTCCCAGGCCGTAGCCATAGCCCAGCCCATAGCCAAATCCACGGCCATAGCCCAGGCCGTAGCCAAAGCCACCAAATCCACCAGAGATGGGCTGTCCCTGCACACTGAGTTCACTGCCAACAGCAGCCGAGGAGGTGGATCCGACGGCGGTGTTCTGGGGGAAGGAGGTCATGATGGGTCCTGGCAGGGTGACCAGCACAGGGGAAGGGTTGATGACCACGCTGGAGTCCTGGCATTGCAGGGCACAGGGCTCGTTGCAGCTGTTGGCCAGCGGGGTGGGTCCGCAGGGTCGGCAGAGGTCGTAGCAGGCCATGGGTGTGGTGTGGAGGGTCCCTGGAAGAGAGGGGGGTGAGGCAGGGCAGGGCTGTGGGGGTGTGAGGGGCGGTGATGCAGGAGGGTGAGGGAGTGTGGAGGCTGTTGTGGGGCTGTGGGGAGGCGTGAGGGCTGCTGAGGCTGGGGCCGAGCGTGGTGGCAGAGAGGGGCCAGGGGTGCAGGAGCAGGAGGGTGAGGGGCTTGAGACTCACCTGGTTGTCAGCACAGGAGCAGGAGGAGAAGGCTTGAGGAGAAGTGTGTGAGGGAGAGAGGCTCTGGGCTGGCTTTTATGCTGGTTGTGGAGGGGCGGGACAACCTTGGCCCTGAGCTTGAGGCATTCTGAAGGCAGCAGCTCTTGCCTGGCCCAGCCTGGTGAGTCCTGAGGTGGGGAATGTTTTCCTTCCCACATTTCTGCATCATCATGTCCTTCTCTTGAGTGTGTGTCCATCTGACCTTGGCGGCAGCTTCTTAAGTGTGAGTAATATAGACCAAAGTTTGATGGTGATGTTTCTCAGGGAGGGCTGACCAAAGCTTTGGACAGTGAGATGTCATTAGTGAGGTGACCCCATGGCACTGGTGTGCTGTGATTTGTGGCTGTGTTGTGAAGAGGGGGCCCATTCCCTCCCAGCTCTGCCAGGATGGTCTGGGATTTGCAAGTTTATTCAGGGTGACAGATTGGGATCTTGAACCATGTTCTCTCACTCTCCACACTGGCTCCATGTCTCCAGGCCTGTGTATATCCCTTTCCTTTCCTGTGGGCATGCGAAAGAATCTCCTGTCATTTAGGGAGGCGTCCGATGCTCCCCAAAGTCCTGTGTTGATCCATCCGTACTGCTCATCTTATCTGGGCACAGGAAGGTCACACTGTGGGGTCACAGAGCTGAGCTCTTACAAATGGAAAGGCAAACTGGTGAAGGGTGAGGAGAACAAGACACATGAGGAGCAGGTAAAGGAGCTGGGGAATTTCAATTTTTAGAAAAAGAGGGTTAACATTCTGCTCTTTAGAGGTATCTGCACGGAAATCGTTTGACGTTAGTCTTGTCTCCCTTTCACCTAGCAATATGAGAAGAGGAAATAGTGTCATGTTTTCCTGGAAGAGGTTGAGTTTGGTATTAGGGAAAATTACATCATGAGAAGAGTTGTCAAACACTGCCAATGGCTGCCCAGGACAGTGGTGCAGTTCCCATTGCTGGAGGAATTTAGAAGCCGTGGAGATGTGGCCTTGGCAGATTTGCTGCACGGAGGTCTTGGGAGAGATGGGGGAATGGTTGGACTTGATGGTATTTTACATTTAGGCCTTCTACAAATGAAAGATTTCCAAAATTGGTGGCCTTGGCATTGCTTGGTTTACAGTTGGACTGGATGTCAAACGTGTTTTCCAGCTGAACTGACTTGGTGGGTGTTGGTGTCACCTGTCCAAGGGACCAGAGGCCAAATGGGAGCAGCAGCAGGAGAGAGGTGAGCCAGGCCTTTGGGGTCTTGCGTTTTGTGAAGTGCTGGGGGCGTGAGGCCATTTCTCTTGAAGGGTTTCCCTGGAGGAAAAGGTGCTTGGCTGAGCTCTGTGTCTGCTCTGTCCCAGTGACTCAGCCTGGGATTGAGGAGAGAGCTGTGCCTGGGGTTGAACTCAACCCTTTTGTGAAGCTTTTGAGGGTCCTTCCCATTCCCTGCTCCCAGAGCATGCGAGCAAGTCTGGGTTTCCTGAGAGTGCAGTGGGTGGCCTGAGAGTGGCTGATGGGCCGTGCCCAGCGGCTGGGCATCAGTGGCATAAAGTCCAGATGGAGTACAATCTCAAGGGAAGTAGGTGAAGGATTGTATCCATGATCCTTTCTTGAACCCTGTTCAACAACCTCAACAACGATGTGGGCAGTGGGACTGTGAAAGAAGGCCAGTGCAGGACCAGCAAGATACTGAAAGGGCTGGAGAATCTGTCCTAGAGGAGAGGCTGAGAGAGTTGGGACTCCCGGGAGACAAGGCTGGACAGGTGGGTGTCATGAGTGTGTGTAAATCCCTGATGGCAGGGAATGAATTCCAAGGAGCCCGGCTGCTCTCAGCAGAGAAGGGAAAGGGTGAAGGGCACAAGTGAAAATGGATGAAATTTTATGGGCAAAGAAGGAAATAATTTTTCATTGTGAGAATGGTCAGAGAGTGGAAGAGGTGAAGGGGTCTCTGTCCCGGGAGAGCCAAAAGTGAACTATCCATTGTGCTGGAAATCCTGCTCTTGGTTACTCTGAGCAGCAGGGTGGAAGCACTTGCGCTCCAGATTTTGTGCCAAAATGGATGAAGTTGTTTCTTTTTTTGTGGTGAGGGTTCAGGAGTCCCACTGGGAAGAGATTTTGTCAAGTGTGTGTGCTGCCATGGAGTGACTTTTCCAGATTTATGCCCGGGAGAGAATTGGGTCCAATCCTTTGGGGTATCAGGGAGTGGGCTTGTGTCATGTTTCAGAAGGTGTCTTGTCACTGTTCTCTCCAGTATGCTGAGTAAAGATCCGAAACAAGCACGTTTAGCCCAAGCAACTCCAACTTTACTTTATTCAAAATCCCGTGTCTTTTATAATACATGGACTCAAGCATCATATTATTGCTTAAGAATATTAACACCCCCTTAAAGCTACTGGTTAATCAGGAATAACAACTCAGGTCCAACCTTTTTTATGGAAATGACCAGGTGCCAGTATATTTACATTCATATACTTTGCTGTTCTCAAAACAATTTCCAGCAGTACTGTGAGAGAGTCTTCTCTCTGTCCCAAACTGCAGCAAATATGCCTGATCTTTCTCTGCTCAAGCCTCTGACAGTATCCACAGTGTCTTCCCCAAGTCCCTGCTTCCCACAACATTCTTGGTTCTTACTTGATTGTGACCTATTTGCTAAGAAAGTTCTTGTGCCCCTTTTCCATCCACCCCAATGCCCTGTTCATGCCTGGCGCTGTGTTGGGTAAGGGTGTGAGAGCATTGGAGTTCAAAAAGAAGGAAAGTCATCTCAGGCTTTGATGCAACAGAAGTTTATTGAAGCATAAGATTGAGAAGACAAGAGAAACAAACGGAAGGGATCGGTGTGAGGTGCAAGCCGGGCAACCACCAGCTGAGGTGCTTTGCTTGCAGGTGCTGTTGCCAGAGCCACGAGCTGGTGGTGTCAGGGGTGGTGTCGAGGGCCCTTAGCAGGGGTAGCAGCCCCTTCTGCCGTAGCAGCCCAGGCCTCCCAGGCCGTAGCCATAGCCCAGGCCATAGCCAAGGCCAAAGCCAAATCCACCAGAGATGGGCTGTCCCTGCACACTGAGTTCAGTGCCCACGGCAGCCGAGGAGGTGGATCCGACGGCGGTGTTCTGGGGGAAGGAGGTCATGATGGGTCCTGGCAGGGTAACCAGCACAGGGGAAGGGTTGATGACCACGCTGGAGTCCTGGCATTGCAGGGCACAGGGCTCGTTGCAGCTGTTGGCCAGCGGGGTGGGTCCGCAGGGTCGGCAGAGGTTGTTGCAGGCCATGGGTGTGGTGTGGAGGGTCCCTGGAAGAGAGGGGGGTGAGGCAGGGCAGGGCTGTGGGGGTGTGAGGGGCAGTGATGCAGGAGGGTGAGGGAGTGTGGAGGCTGTTGTGGGGCTGTGGGGAGGCGTGAGGGCTGCTGAGGCTGGGGCCGAGCATGGTGGCAGAGAGGGGCCAGGGGTGCAGGAGCAGGAGGGTGAGGGGCTTGAGACTCACCTGGATGTCAGCAGGAGCAGGAGGAGAAGGCTTGAGGAGAAGTGTGTGAGGGAGAGAGGCTCTGGGCCAGCTTTTATGCTGGTCGTGGAGGGGCAGGACAGCGTTTGCCCCAGACCCTGGGGCATTTTTCAGGCAGCAGCTCTTGCCTAGGACAGCCTGGTGAGTCATCAGGACAGGAGTGTTTTCCTTTCCACAACTCTGCATCATCATGTCCTTCTCTTGAGACCATGTCCATCTGACCGTGGCGGCAGCTTTAATGTGACAGTTGGTATTTGGGAGGATTTGCATGGACAATGCATGTCAGAGAAACCAGAATAAACAACAAAAGCCTAGAAAAAATGTGGGTGTCATCAGTGAGGTGATTTTGTGGCACTTGTTAAGTTTGTGGGTGTCTTGTGAAGAGGGGCCCCATTCCATCACAGCCCTGTCAGGCTGGCCGGGTCTTTGTATCTGTGCCATGTCTGAGGAGTTGTTCCTTCCATCATGGACATTCCTCCTTTAAAATGTGAGTATTTTAAGGCTGGTGTTGATGGCATGTGGCAAAGAGGGCTGAAGATGTGACGGATGCTTTGGAGAGCTGGGGTGTCATCAGTGAGGTCAGCCTGTGGAACTCATGTTTTTGGGTTTGTGGGTATGTTGTGAAGAAGGTCCCCAAGCTATCCCAGGTCTGTCAGGCTGGTCTGGGCTTTGCCTTTGTGCCAGGTGTGAGTGCCTGGACTCTTCCATTCCATTCACTCCTTCCCCACCTTGGCTCTGTCTCTCCAAGCCTTTCTATATGCCTGGCTTTTCATGTTGGAGATGGGAAAGTAATCCTTGTGATTTAGGGAGGCCTCCTGTGCTTGCCACAGTCTTGTGTTGGTTCATCCATAGAGTTCATCTCATCTGGGCCCAGGAAGGTCACACTGTGGGGTCCCAGTGCTGGGCACTGACCAAGACAAGGAAAGGAAAACTGGTGAAGGGTGGGGAGAACAAGACACCTGAGGAGCAGGTGAAGGAACTGGAGATGTTGAATTTTCAGAAAAAGAATGTTCACCTTATTTCCCTCTGGAGTTACCTGAATGGAAATGGTTTGACATTAGTCTTGTCTGCCTTTTACCCAGCTGTAGGAGAAGAGGGAATGGTGTCAAGTTGCCCCAGGGGAGGTTGAGTTTGATATTAGGAAAAATTACTTCATGAAAAGAGTTATCAAGGCCTGTCAATGGCTGCCCAGGACAGTTGTACAGTCTTCATCCCAGGAGGGATTTAGATGTCACGGGAATGTGATATTTGGGAACAGACCTAATGGTGGCCTTGGCAATGCTGTGGGGAACTGTTGGACTTGATGATATTTTACATTTACAGCTTTAACAAAGGAAAACGTCAAAGATTGGCGGCCTTGGCATTGCTTGGTTTACAGTTGGACTGAATGTCAAAGGTGTTTTTGAACTCAACTGACTCCATTGCATGTCAGTGGCACCTGTGCAAGGGAGCAGAGGCCAAAGGGGAGCTGCAGCAGGGTAGAAGAGAGCCAGGCCTCTGGGGTCTTGAGCTGTGTCAAGTGCTGGGGGGTGAGGCCATTTCTCTTGAAGGATTTCCCTGGAGGAAAAGGTGCTTGCACAGCTCTGTTTCTGCTCTGTCCCAGTGACTCAGCCTGGGACTGAGGAGAGAGCTGTGCCTGGGGTTGAACTCAACCCATTTTTGAAGCCTTTGAGGCTCCTTCCCATTCCCTGCTCCTAGAGCATGCGAGCAAGTCTGGGTTTCCTGAGAGTGCAGTGAGTGGCCTGAGAGTGGCCAAGAGGGTGTTCCCAGAGGTTTGTGATCAGTGGCATAAAGTCCAGAGGGAATGAAGTCTCAAAGGAAGTAAGTCAAGAGTTGTATCCATGAAGCCATCCCTCTTCAACATCCTCAACAATGACATGGGCAGTGGAACTGTTGACCCCTCAGAGAACTGGAAGATGATGGTGTGGCTGAGGCAATTGAAGGCCTTTCTTTAAACCTTGAGGTTTAAAGAAATTTCCTGAAGTTCTGGAAGGGGAAATGTGAAGTTTTGCATGTGGGCAGTATTGGCAGTGGACCCCAGGTCATGCTGGGGGCTGAGAGGTTTGGTAGTAGCTTTGCAGAGCATGACCGTGTGATGCTGGTGGAGAACCAAAGGGACCACAAGGACTCAATCAACCCTTACTTGAAAAGGCATCACCAGTGTTCAAGATAGATTTCAGAAAATTCTAGGAAGAAGTCCATGAATTTAGTGAAACAAGACCAGTTCAGGGCCAGAAAGGTTCTAAAGGGGCTGGTGGATCTTTCCTAGAGGAGAAGCTGAGAAAGCTGGGACGCCCAGGAGACAAGGATGGACAGGGTTGTCATCAGTGCGTGCAAATCCCTGATGGAAGGGAATGAATTTGAGGGATCCCAGCTGTTCTCAGCTGTGCACATGTGATGGAAAAGGGGGCCAAAGGCTCAAGTGATAAAAGATGGAGTTCCATGGGCAAAGAAGGAAAGAATTTTTCACTGGGAGAGTGGCTATAGAGTGGAAGAGGTGGTGGAGTCTCGATCCTGGGAGATCCAAACTTGAACTGTCCATCGTGCTGGAAATCCTGCTCTTCCTGACTCTGCTTGAGCAGGGGTGTTGAAGCACTTGCACTCCAGAGTTCCTGCCCAAGTGGATGATATAGTTCCCGTCTCTGCTGGAAGGGCTTGAGATTCCTGCTGAGAAGAGATTTTCTCAAGGGTGTGCTGGTGGAGAGAGACTTAACTAGAACCATTGATGAGCAGGAGAGCATTATGTGTCAAACCCTTCGGTGTAGCAAGTGAAGGGCTTGGGCCATGTTCTGGAACGTCCCCCCTCAACCCTGATTCCTGTGCCAGTCTTGGTTGTTACTGTTAGAGACATGTTTTCTAAGAAATGTGTTGTGCGCTTTTCCATCTGCCTCAATATCCTATTCATTTCAGGCTCTGTGCTGGGTGAGGATGTGAGGCAGAATTCAAAAAGAAGAGGAGGCATGTAAGGCTTTGATGCTAGAGGATTTTATTGAGACAAAAGAATGAAGAGGGAAGAAGAAGTTGAAAAGAGCTGGTCTGAGGTGCAAGTCCAGCAACCCTCAGCTGAGGTGCTTTGCTTGCAGGTGCTGTTGCCAGAACCCCAAGCTGGTGGTGTCAGGAGTGGTGTCGAGGGCCCTTAGCAGGGGTTGCAGCCCCTTCTGCCGTAGCAGCCCAGACCTCCCAGGCCACAGCCATAGCCCAGGCCGTAGCCAAATCCACGGCCATAGCCCAGGCCGTAGCCAAAGCCACCAAATCCACCAGAGATGGGCTGTCCCTGGGCGTTGAGTTCACTGCCAACAGCAGCCGAGGAGGTGGATCCGACGGCGGTGTTCTGGGGGAAGGAGGTCATGATGGGTCCTGGCAGGGTGACCAGCACAGGGGAAGGGTTGATGACCACGCTGGAGTCCTGGCATTGCAGGGCACAGGGCTCGTTGCAGCTGTTGGCCAGCGGGGTGGGTCCGCAGGGTCGGCAGAGGTCGTAGCAGGCCATGGGTGTGGTGTGGAGGGTCCCTGGAAGAGAGGGGGGTGAGGCAGGGCAGGGCTGTGGGGGTGTGAGGGGCGGTGATGCAGGAGGGTGAGGGAGTGTGGAGGCTGTTGTGGGGCTGTGGGGAGGCGTGAGGGCTGCTGAGGCTGGGGCCGAGCGTGGTGGCAGAGAGGGGCCAGGGGTGCAGGAGCAGGAGGGTGAGGGGCTTGAGACTCACCTGGTTGTCAGCAGGAGCAGAAGGAGAAGATGTCAGGAGAAGTGTGTGAGGTAGAGAGGCTCTGGGCTGTCTTTTATGCTGGTTGTGGAGGGGCGGGACAGCCTTGTCCCATGGCCTTGGGGCATTTTTTAGGCAGCAGCTCTTGCCTGGCCCACCATGATGAATCCTGAGGTGGGGAGTATTTTTCTTCCCACAACTCTGCTGTGTCATGTCCTGTTCTTGAGGCCGCGTCCATCTGACCTTGTCTGCAGCTTTCATGTGTGAGTTTCAGAGACTAAAGTTTGGTAATGATGTTGTTTTTCAGGAAAGGCTGAAGTCATGACCAAAGCCTTGGACACCGTGATGTCATCAGTGAGGTCACCCTGTGTGCTGTGATTTGTTGGTGTCTTTTACAGAGGTGCCTCAATCCCCTACAGCTACATCAGGCTGGTCTGGGCTTTGCAGGTCTTTCGGGGGTGAGGGGTGTCCACTTCCATTATATTCTCTCCCTCCCTAGCATGTTTCCAGCTTTTGAAAGCTGGCTATATGCCAGGCCTTTCCCACCAGAAATGGGAAGGCTACCCCATTTAGGTATTTAGGGATGCCTCCCATAGTGCCCAAGGTCTTGTGTTGGTTCGTCATAGCCGGTGAAGGATAAGGAGAACAAGCATGTGAGGAGCAGCTGAAGGAACTGGAGATGTTCAATTTTCAGAAAAAGAGAGTAACCTTGTTACTCTCTCAAGGTACCTGAATGGAAATCATAACATCAGTTTTGCCTGGACAGCCTGGTGAATCATGAGGTGGGGAATGTTTTCCTTCCTGCAACTCCACAACTCCACGTCCTGCTCTTGAGTCTGCGTTCATCTGACCTTGGCAGCAGCTTTGAAGTGAGAGTTACCATGTGGGAAGACTTGCATGAAAGATGTGTGTCAGAGAAACCAGAATAAACAATAAAACCTAGGAAAAATATGGGTATCATCTGTAAGGTCGTTTTGTGGCACTTGTGTGGTTTAGTTTGTGGGTGTGCTGTGAAGAGGGGCCCTCTTCACCCTCTCAGGCTGGTCTGGCCTTTGCAGCTGTGCTGGGCATTAGGACCTGCCCCTTGCAGTGCATTTACTTCCTCTCACTTTGCTAGTGGCTTTCCAGGGATCTCATTTCTGAAGACAAGGGTGGGACAATATTTTCTTCTGTAAAGCACTGCCAAGAGCAGGTCAGACAAGAAGATAATAAGGAGAAGTTAGCATGAATTTTGGAGGGCAAAATTCTATATTAGTGTCCTTGGTGTTACCTACAGAGAAGAACAGCTAACTGTGGATTTTGAGAGAGCCATGGCTGGTGTTTACCTCCACCTTTTACCAAGGGTTCTTACTGTGTCCCCTACTGCATCATCTCAGCTTATCCTGGAATGCACAGCTTGTGTAAACGGTCAGTGAAGTAGACTGCTGTATTAATAGAATATGTGACGTTCTGGGACAAGAGCCTTGCAACCTGAAGTCCAGGTGAAGTCAAGTCTCAAGGCAAGTAGGTCAAGAGTCATATCCATGGAGCCAGCACTGCTCAACATCCTCAATATTTAGGTGGGTTGATGTGGGCACTTGGCTCCCCAGGGAAAGAACCACATGGACTTACTGAAACAAAACCAATGCAAGGCCACCAAGATGATATAAGGGCTGGAAAATCTTTCACAGAGGATTGATATACCTGGGACTCCCAGGAGACAAGGTTGGACAGGGGGGTGTCATCAGTGTGTGCAAATCCCTGATGGCAGGGAATGAATTTGAGGTAGCCTGGCTGATCTCAGCAGTGCAATCGTGAAGGAAAAGGGGGAAAGGGCAGAAGTGAAAACAGATGGAATTCCCTGGGCAAAGAAGGAAAGAACTTTTCGTTGTGAGGGTAGTCAGAGAGGGGAGGAGGTGGTAGAGTCTCTGTCCTCAGCAATCCAAAACGGAATTGTCCATGATGTCTGGAAATCCTGCTCTTGCATGAGCAGGGGGGTTCCCCAAGATTGCTGCCCAAGTGGATGTTTTTCTGTTTGTGGTGAGGGTTTGAGAGTCCTACTGGAAAGAGAATTTGTCAAGTATGTGCTACCATGGAGTGGCTTTGTCAGATCCATGCACAGGAGAGCATTGATATGTCAAAGCCTTTGGTGTTATCAGGTGATGGGCTTGTGTTATGTTCTGGAAGGTCATCCCCCACCTCCCTTACATCCCTTGCCAGTCTTGGTTAGTACCGGTGGTGACATCTATGGTAAAAAAGGTATTTTGTCCCTTTTCCATCCACCCCAATGGCCTGTTCATTCCTGGCCCTGAGCTGGGTAAGGATGTGAGACCACTGGAATTCAAAAACAAAAGGAGGCATCCCAGACTTTGATGCAACGGATCTTTATTGAGGCAAAAAAAAGAAAAAAAAAAAAAAAAGAGAAAGGAGAAACAAGTGGAAGGGAGCTGGTTGGCAGTGCAAGTAGGGCAACCATGAGCTGAGGTGCCTTGATTGCAGGAGCTGTTGCCAGAGTCCTGAGCTGGTGGTGTCAGGAGTGGTGTCGAGGGCCCTTAGCAGGGGTAGCAGCCCCTTCTGCCGTAGCAGCCCAGGCCTCCCAGGCCGTAGCCATAGCCCAGCCCATAGCCAAATCCACGGCCATAGCCCAGGCCGTAGCCAAATCCACGGCCATAGCCCAGGCCGTAGCCAAAGCCACCAAATCCACCAGAGATGGGCTGTCCCTGGGCACTGAGTTCAGTGCCCACGGCAGCCGAGGAGGTGGATCCGACGGCGGTGTTCTGGGGGAAGGAGGTCATGATGGGTCCTGGCAGGGTGACCAGCACAGGGGAAGGGTTGATGACCACGCTGGAGTCCTGGCATTGCAGGGCACAGGGCTCGTTGCAGCTGTTGGCCAGCGGGGTGGGTCCGCAGGGTCGGCAGAGGTCGTAGCAGGCCATGGGTGTGGTGTGGAGGGTCCCTGGAAGAGAGGGGGGTGAGGCAGGGCAGGGCTGTGGGGGTGTGAGGGGCGGTGATGCAGGAGGGTGAGGGAGTGTGGAGGCTGTTGTGGGGCTGTGGGGAGGCGTGAGGGCTGCTGAGGCTGGGGCCGAGCGTGGTGGCAGAGAGGGGCCAGGGGTGCAGGAGCAGGAGGGTGAGGGGCTTGAGACTCACCTGGTTGTTGGCAGGAGCAGGAGGAGAAGGCTTGAGGAGAAGTGTGTGAGGGAGAGAGGCTCTGGGCCGGCTTCTATGCTGGTGTTGGAGGGGTGGGACAGCCTTGTCCCATGGCCTTGGGGCATTTTGCAGGCAGCAGCTCTTGCTTGGCCCACCCTGGCAAGTCATGAGCTGGGGGGTGTTTTCCATCCCACTCCTCTGCAGTGTCATGTCTTGGCGGCAGCTTTAATGAGTTGATCTTTGGGATGATTTGATTGTTCCATGTGTGTCAGGGAGAGCTGAATAAACAACCAGAGCCCAAGAGAGGTGTGATGTCTTCAGTGTGGTCATTTTGTGGCACTGGTTTGCTGTGATTTGTGGGTGCCTTGTGAAGACTGGGATCATCCCCCTGTGCCTTGAATGAGATCAACATAGAGGAACTGGAAAACCAGGTGCTGGTGAGGATGGATTTGTTTCATTTTTATGGTCCATTTGGATTTCTGAACATTACATGACAATGAACTCTTTCATTTTAAGTGTGTTCCTTGACATCATTAAGAAATTCAGAAAACAAACAAAAACCAGCCTTTTTACCAAGGCTGGTCTCTGACTTCAGTTCTCTTATTCCGCATTCAAGCTGTAAGTATTCATATCTTACATCCTTTAAGTTCTAATACAGTGTTCCTGTTAGCAAAATCCAGTAATTAATACATGATGGTCAGCATGCTCTTCTTTCCTTCTCTGTCATGGTATGGGCATTTCTTAATGAAATTCTATGATTCCATGTCATTCTCTTGAGGCCTTGTCCATCTAACCGTGACAGCAGCTTTTAAGTGCAAGTTGGTAGGGTTTGCATGGAAGGTGCACGTTATGCTGGGCCTAATAAACAACCAAAATTTAGGAGAGTTGTGGTGTCGTCAGTGAGATCACCCCGTGGCACTGCTGTGCTGTGGTTTGTGGGTGTGTTATGAAGAGGGGCTCCATTCCCTCCCAGCCCCGTCAGGCAGCTCTGAGATTTGCAGATGTGCTGGAGGTGTTGTCCCTTCTGTCACATTCCATCTCTCCCCACCTCGATCCCACTTGGCTAAGCCTTGCACTCGGCCTGACTTCTCCTGTTCACTGTGCTCTGTGGGTATCTCGGTGCCCCTCTTGCTTTGAAGTTTTTGACATCCAAGGTGATTTAGGTCTCAGCTTGGGCTGAATGGAAAAGGGTGAGGCCACTTGTGATTGTCAGAAAGAGGATTTGGAGGTTGCCCAGGCTTGCTGGAGGTGAGCATTGCATGATTCTCAACAACCAGGCAAGTCCAGCTCATGTCAGTGTCCAGGGTGGTGGCCTGAGAAAGGTCTGAAGAGCTGGACCTGGAGGCTCGTGGTCAGGGTCCCAAAGTCCAGATGGCAGCAAGTGCCCAGAGCTGTAACCCAGGAGCTGGATCGACTGGGCCAACCCTGAAAATCTGACTGCTGCTGGACATCTGCTGGAGCTCATCAAGGGCATCTGCCAAGGGCTTTTGGTGGGAGGAGTCATTCTGGATAGGAAGGAACATGAGAATCAAATGTAAGAATTGTTTCCTTCTAAGAAATCGTCTTTGTGTTTCTGGGTGAGAAAAAATGGAGCAGGAGTTGTCCCTGTAGCATTGTGGGAAAAGGAGCCCCAAGTCTTTAGGTCAGGATTGGGAAAAGTGTGATGAGGCAGGGGGAGGTGACTCTTGGTGTCTCCTGAGCCCTGTTGAGGTCCCATGTGAGGTGTTGTGAGAAGTTCTGGGATCCCCATGTGTAAACTAAGTAGATTTAGTGAAAGAAAACCAGTTCAGGGCGAGAAAGATTAGTCTAAAGTGTTGGGATACATAGGACAGAGAGCACCCAGGATCTTATTAGCGTAAGAGATTTGATAATCAGGATGCCTTGGCAGGAGCAAACAGAGCTGTCAAGAGTTAATCAAGATAGCTGAAGATTGGATCAAGGCTTCCTGGAAGAAGAAAATTACATCAACTTCTACAAGCAAGAGATGTTTGTAAAATGTATAAGTTTGTTAACCCAATCTTGTATTAGAGAATTATTAATCCTCCTAGAATAGTATATAAACGTGTATAGTCCACAATAAATTCAGATTCTGACCACGAGTCAGTCTCTCCGTCTCTCTTCATCGCCGAGACTGAAGAGGCTGGAGGATCTTTCCCAGAGGAGTGGCTGCGAGAGCTGGGATGCCTAGGGGGCAAGGCTGGACAGGGAGTGTGTGCAAATCCCTGATGGGAGAGAATGAAGTCGAGGGAGCCCGGCTGTTCTCAGCAGTGCACATGTGGAGGACAAGAGGCCTTGGGCACAAGTGAAAACAGATGGAATTCCCTGGGCAAGCAGAAAAGCCTTTTTCAGTGTGAGGTTTGTCCCAGAGTAAAAGAGGTGGTGGAGTCTTTGTCCCGCGAGATCCGAGGCTGAACTGTCCAAGGTGCTGGAAATCCGGCTCCTGCTGACTGTGATCGAGCAGAAGAGAGTGAAGCAATTGCTCTCCAGAGTTCCTGCCTAATTGGATGATGTTGTTCCTATTTTTTTGGAGAGGGTTAGGGAGTCCTGCGGAGAAGAGAGTTTCTCAAGTGTGTGCTGGCACAGAGAGACGTGGAGAGAGCCATGAGCAAGAGAGATTTATTGTGCCAAAGCCTTTGGTGTATGAGGTGATGGGCTTGTGTCACTCCTCAATCCCTGCTTCCCATGCTAGTCTTGATTTTTACTGCTGGTGATATATCTTTTAAGAAATGTATTGTGACCCTTTTCCATTCACTCCAATGGCCTGTTGATTCCTATCACTGTGCTGGGTGAGGATGTGAGACCATTGGAATTGAGAAACACAAGGAGACATCTCAGGCTTTAATGCAGGAAATCTTTACTAAGGCAAAAAAAAAAAAAAAGAAAAATAGGCAGGAGAAAGAAGTTGAAGGAATCCAGTCTGAGGCAGAAGTAAGGCAACCATCAGCCGAGGTGCTTTGCTTGCTGGAACTGTTGCCCAAACCCTGAGCTGGTGGTGTCAGGGGTGGTGCTGAGAGCCCTTAGCAGGGGTAGCAGCCCCTTCTGCCGTAGCAGCCCAGGCCTCCCAGGCCGTAGCCATAGCCCAGCCCATAGCCAAATCCACGGCCATAGCCAAGGCCATAGCCAAAGCCACCAAATCCACCAGAGATGGGCTGTCCCTGCACACTGAGTTCAGTGCCAACAGCAGCCGAGGAGGTGGATCCGACGGCGGTGTTCTGGGGGAAGGAGGTCATGATGGGTCCTGGCAGGGTGACCAGCACAGGGGAAGGGTTGATGACCACGCTGGAGTCCTGGCACTGCAGGGCACAGGGCTCGTTGCAGCTGTTGGCCAGCGGGGTGGGTCCGCAGGGTCGGCAGAGGT
>WEKY01002088.1:0-13085 GCA_013390045.1 Picathartes gymnocephalus | reverse complement strand
TGAGACTCACCTGGATGTCAGCAGGAGCAGGAGGAGAAGGCTTGAGGAGAAGTGTGTGAGGGAGAGAGGCTCTGGGCTGGCTTTTATGCTGGTCCTTTTAGGGCGGGACAGCCTTGTCCCATGGCCTTGGGGCATTTCTGCAGTCAGCAGTCTTGCCTGGCCCAGCCTTTTGAGTCATGTGCTGGGGAGTGTTTTCCTTCCCACAACTCTTCAGAGTCGTGTCCTTCCCTTGAGGCCATGTCCATCTGACCTTTGTGGCAGCTTTAAAGGGAGAGTTGGTATTTGGGAGGATTTGATTAGTGAATGTGTGTAAGGGAGGGCTGAATAAGCAGCTAGAGCCCAAGAAAACTGCAGTGTCATCAGTGAGGTCATTTTGTGGCAGTCGTGTGCTGTGGTTTGTGCGTGCCTTGTGAAGACTGAGACTCTTCTGTGTCACTGGATGTCCATCAGCCATTTTTTTGCACTCTGGAATGCTGAGGGAGCTGCTGATGTCCTGGGGAGGTCACTCTGCAATAACTTTTGAAGGTCCTGGTGCCTGTGAGCTCTTCTTGATGCGTGCAAGAGAGATCATGAGTCTTGAATGTGATCAAGGGAGAGGATATGGAAAACACGAGGCTGTTCAGGCTGAACTTACTCCATTTTTATGGCCCATTTGGAATTCTCAAATTTACAGGATAACATACTCTGCCAGTTAGAGCGTATTCCTTGACCTCATTAAGAAACCCATTAAACAAACAATAAATGGATGTCCAGGGAGGTCTGTGACATCAGTTGTGTTATTCCTCATTCAAGTCATATGGTTTCATAACTCATATCCTTTAAGGCTTAATATTGTGTTCCAGTGAGCAAAACCCAATAATTACTAGCTCTGGTCACAACATCATGTTTCTTTCTCTGTCATGATGCAGGCATTTATTTTTGGAATTCTGTGATTCCGTGTCCTTCTCTTGAGTCTGTATCCCTCTGACCTTGGCGGCAGCTTTTAAAGGTGATTGTTGGAGGTTAAAGACTGGTGTTGGTGGTGCGTGTCAGGGTGGGCTGAAGACATTACCAAAGCTTGGGAGAGGTGGGGTGTCGTCACTGATGTCACCTCGTGATACTGGTGTGCTGTGGTTTGCGTGTGTATTGTGAAGAGGGGCCCCATTCCCTTTCAGCCATGTCAGGCTGGCCTGGGCTTTGCAGGTGGGCTGGGGCTGAGGGGCTGCTCCTTCCAGTGCCTTCTCTTCCTGCCTACCTTGGCTCCATCTCTCCAGCCCAGTCTGTATGCCAGGCCTTTCCCAATGTTGACTGGAAGGCAATCCCTGAGATTTATGAAGGTCACCCAAGCTCCCCAAAGTCCAGTGCTGGTTGATCCGTAGCAGTTGTCTCAGCTGGGCCCAGGGTGGTCACACTGTGGGTCACAGTGCTGGGCTCTGACTGACACATGGAAAGGAAAACTGGTCAAGGGTGAGGAGAATAAGATGAGGGGAAGCTGAAGGAACTGGTGACGTTCAGTTTTCAGAAAACGAGGATTGACCTTATTGCTCTCTGGAGTTGTGTGAATGGAAATTGTTTAACACCACTCTTGTCTCCCTTTTATCAAGCCACAGAGAAGAGAGGATGGACTTAAGTTGCCCCAGTGGATGTTTAGTTTCCTGTTAGGGAAATTTAATTCACGAAAATGCAGGGCCACCAAGATACTGAAAGGGCTGGAGAATCTGTCATAGAGGAGAGGCTGGGAGAGCTGGGACTCCCAGGAGACAAGGATCGACAGTGGGCTGTCATCAATGTATGAAAATCCCTGATGGCAGGGAATGAAGTCGAAGGAGCCTGTCTATTCACAGCAGTGCAACTGTGCAGGAAAAGAGGGCAAGGACGCAAGTGAAAATTGATGAAATTCCGTGGGTAAAGAAGGGAAGAAAGTTTCAGTGTGAGGGTGGACAGAGTGGAAGAGTTGCAGGAGTCTCTCTGTGCTGGGAGGTCTGACACTGAACTGTCCATGGTCCTGGAAAGGCTTGACTTGTTAGTCTTTCTTGAGCACAGGGGATAGAAGCACTTGCACCCTAGAGTTCCTGCCCAAGTGGATGATTTTGTGACTCTGATGGAAGGGCTTGAGATTGCTGGTGGGAAGAGAGCTTGTCAAGTGTGTGTTGACATGGAAAGACTTTGCTAGAGCTGTGTTCAGGAAAGTGTTGATGAGTCAAAAGCCTTTGGCGTAGGAGGTGATGGCCTTGTGCCATGTTCTGGAAGGTCCTCCTGATCCCCTGCTTCCTGTACCAGTCTTAGTTGTGACATATTTGCTATGGTGGTGACATATTTGCTAAGAAATGTGTTGTGCCTCTTTTCCGTTCACTAATGCCCTGTCTGGCACTGTGAGAGGTGATGATATGAGACCATTGCACTTCCCAAAGATGAGAAGACATCTCAGGTTCTGATGCAGGAAAACTTTATTGAGGCAAAAGAATTAAAATAGCCAGGGGAAAAAAGCAGAAGGAATCCAGTGTCAGGTGCAAGTAGGACAAGGATCAGCTGAGGTGCCTTGATTGCAGGAGCTGTTGCCAGAGTCCTGAGCTGGTGGTGCCGAGGGCCCTTAGCAGGGGTTGCAGCCCCTTCTGCCATAGCAGCCCAGGCCTCCCAGGCCATAGCCATAGCCCAGGCCGTAGCCAAGGCCAAAGCCAAATCCACCAGAGATGGGCTGTCCCTGCACACTGAGTTCAGTGCCCACGGCAGCCGAGGAGGTGGATCCGACGGCGGTGTTCTGGGGGAAGGAGGTCATGATGGGTCCTGGCAGGGTGACCAGCACAGGGGAAGGGTTGATGACCACGCTGGAGTCCTGGCATTGCAGGACACAGGGCTCGTTGCAGCTGTTGGCCAGCGGGGTGGGTCCGCAGGGTCGGCAGAGGTCGTAGCAGGCCATGGGTGTGGTGTGGAGGGTCCCTGGAAGAGAGGGGGGTGAGGCAGGGCAGGGCTGTGGGGGTGTGAGGGGCGGTGATGCAGGAGGGTGAGGGAGTGTGGAGGCTGTTGTGGGGCTGTGGGGAGGCGTGAGGGCTGCTGAGGCTGGGGCCGAGCGTGGTGGCAGAGAGGGGCCAGGGGTGCAGGAGCAGGAGGGTGAAGGACTTGAGACTCACCTGGTTGTCAGCAGGAGCAGGAGGAGAAGGCTTGAGGAGAAGTGTGTGAGTGAGAGAGGCTCTGGGCTGTCTTTTATGCTGGTCGTGGAGGGGTGGGACAGCCTTGTCCCATGGCCTTGGGGCATTTTTCAGGCAGCAGCTCTTGCGTGGCCCAGCCTTTTGAGTCATGATGTGGGGAGTGTTTTCTTTTCCAGAATTCTGCAGTGTCATGTCCTGCTCTAAGCAGACCACGTCCATCTGACTTTGTGGCAGCTTTAAAGTGAGTGTCGGTATTTGGGAGCATTGGCATGGAAGATGTGTGTCAGAGAAACCACAATATACAACAAAAGCCTAGGAAAAATACGGGTGTCATCAGTAAGGTAATTTTGTGGCACTTGTGGGGTTTAGTTTGTGGTTGTGTTGTGAAGAGGGGCCCCATTCCATCACAGCCTTGTCAGGCTGCCCTGCACTTTGCAGCTGTGCCGTGCATGAGGAGCTGCTCCTTCCATCACGGTCATTCCTTCTTTAAAGTGTCAGTATTTGAAACCAAAGTCTGGTGCTGCTGCCACATGTCAAAGGGGACTGAATACGTGACCAATATTTCAAGAGATGGGGTGTCATCAGTGAGGTCAACTTGTGGAACACATATTTTTGTATTTTGGGGTGTATTGTGATGAGGGGTCCCAAACTATCCTAGGTCGGTCAGGCTGGTCTGGGCTTTGCCAGGTGTGAACACCTGGACTCTCCTGTTCCACGTGGGCAGTGGGACTGTTGTCCCCTCATCAAGTTGACAGATGGTGGAGTGGCTGAGGCAGCACTTGGTTCTACCACCAGTCAGAGGGACCTTGAGACTGAGTGTTAAAGGAATCTCCTGAAGTTCAAGAGCAGGAAACGTGATGTTCTCCCTCTGGGCAGGAATAGCACTTGGCCACAGATCATGCTGTGGGCTGAGAGTCTGGAAAGCAGCTTTGCTGAGCAGGACCCCGTGGTACTGGCATAGAACAAAGGGACCACAAGACCACAATGAAGCTTTCGTTCAAAAGGCGTCACCACTGTCCAAGATAGAGTTCAGAAATTCTTGCCATGAAGTTGGGAGAGGTGGCCCATCCTCTCTTTGGAGCACTAATGGGGTCCCATGTGGTGTGGTTTGGGCAGTTCTGGGCTCCCCAGTGGAAGAAGTCCATGGACTTTGTGAAACAAATCCAGTTCATGGCCAACAAGATTCTAAAGAGGCTGGGAGATCTTTCACTGAGGAGAGATTGAGAGAGCTGGGGCTCCTTGGAGACAAGGATGGACAGGGGGATGTCATCAGTGTGTGCAAATCCCTGATGGCAGGGAACGAAGATGAGGGATCACAGCTGTCCTCAGCAGTGCACGTGTGAATGATAATAGGGTAACAGCATGAGTGAAAACTGATGGAATTCCCTGGGCAAGGAAGAGAAGCATTTCTCATGGTGAAGGTGGTCACAGAATGGAAGAGATGGTGGAGTCTCTGTCCTGGGAGATCCCAAACTGGAACTGCCCATGGTCCTGGAAATCCTGCTCTTGTTGGTCTTACAAGAGCAGAAGGCCATGAAGGTCTTGGTCTCCAGAGGTCCTCCCAAAATGGTTTTGTGACTGTTTACATGGAGGGTTTGAGAATCCAGATGGAGAAGAGAGTTTGACTAGTGTGTACTGGCATGGAGTGACTTTTTCAGAGCCATGAGCAGGAGAGCACTAGTGTGTCAAAGCCTTCGGTGTAGCAGGTGATGGCCTTGTGACATGTTCTGGAAGGTCACACTTCAACCCTGTTTCCCATGCCATTCTCATGATTACTGGTGGGGACATATGTCCCAAGAATCATGTTCTGGCCCTTTTCCTCCTATGTCAGTGACCTGTTGAGCCCTAACACTGACCTTGGTGAGGATGTGATACAGTTTGAGATCAAAAAGAAGAGGAAACATCTCAGGCTTTGTTGCAGGAAAACTTTATTTAGGGAAAAGACTAAAGAGACAGGAGAAAAGAGTGGAAGGCATCTCCTGCGAGTCCCAAGTAGGACAACCATGAGCCGAGGAGCTTTGCTCGCAGGAGCTGTTGCTAGAGCCCTGAGCTGGTGCAACAATCGTCCTTAGCAGGTGTAGCAACCCCTTCTGCCGTAGCAGCCCAGGCCTCCCAGGCCGTAGCCATAGCCCAGCCCATAGCCAAGGCCAAAGCCAAATCCACCAGAGATGGGCTGTCCCTGCACACTGAGTTCAGTGCCCGCGGCAGCCGAGGAGGTGGATCCGACGGCGGTGTTCTGGGGGAAGGAGGTCATGATGGGTCCTGGCAGGGTGACCAGCACAGGAGAAGGGTTGATGACCACACTGGAGTCCTGGCACTGTCGGACACAGGGCTCGTTGCAGCTGTTGGCCAGCGGGGTGGGTCCGCAGGGTCGGCAGAGGTCGTAGCAGGCCATGGGTGTGGTGTGGAGGGTCCCTGGAAGAGAGGGGGGTGAGGCAGGGCAGGGCTGTGGGGGTGTGAGGGGCGGTGATGCAGGAGGGTGAGGGAGTGTGGAGGCTGTTGTGGGGCTGTGGGGAGGCGTGAGGGCTGCTGAGGCTGGGGCCGAGCGTGGTGGCAGAGAGGTGCCAGGGGTGCAGGAGCAGGAGGATCAGGGGTTGAGACTCACCTGGTGGTTGGCACGGGAGCAGAAGTTGTCAGGAGAAGTGTGTGAGGGAGAGAGGCTCTGGGCTGTCTTTTATGCTGGTTCTGGAGGGGTGGGACAGCCTTGTCCCATGGCCTTGGGGCATTTTTCAGGCAGCAGCTCTTGCCTGGCCAATCCTGGCATGAGGTCATGAGGTGGGGAATATTTTCCTTCCCACAATCCTGCAATTTCATGTCCTACTCTTGACTCCTTTTCCTTCTGACCCTGGCAGTTGCTTTTAAGCGTGAGTTGGTATTTGGGAGGATTTGCCTGGGAGGTTCTTGTCAGGGAGGGCTGAATGTACAACCAAAGCATTTGAGAGGTGGGATGTCATCAGCAAGGTCACTGCATGATATTCATGTGTATGGTTTGTGGGTGTGTTTTGAAGAGGGGCCCCGTTCCCTGACGGCCCTGATGGGCTGCCCCGGGATTTGCAGCTGTGCTGAAGGTGTTGTCTCTTCCCTCACATTCCATCCCTCCCACACTGATTCCACCTGGCCAAGCTTGACACTAGACCTGACCTTTCCTGTTGACTGTGCTCTGTGGGTGCCTTAGTGCTCTTCTTGCTTTTAAGGTTTTTATATCTAGGGCCTTTTGTATTTTTACATGGGCTGTGTGCCAACAGTTGAGGCCGCTTGTGATTATCAGAAAGAGGATTTGGAGGTTGCCCACACTTGTTAGAGGTGAGTATTGCATGATCCTCAACAACCCAGGCAAGTCCAGGTTGTGTCAGTGGCCAGCGTGGTGGCCTGAGAAGGCTCTGAAGGGCTGGGCCCAGAGGCTTGTGGTCAGCGTCCCAAAGTCCAGATGGCAGCAAATGCTTAGTGCTGTAGCCCAGGAGCTGGATCCACTGAGCCAACACTGAAAACCTGAGTGGTTCTGGAGATCTGCTGGACTTCAGCCAGGGCAGCTGCCAAGGGCTCTTTCTTGGGGGTGAGTCATCCCAGGTAGGAAGGAATGTCTGGGTGTCACTTGGAACAATTGTTTTCTTCTGAGAAAAAGCCTTTATGGTTGTGGTTGAGAAGAAATGGACCAGGAGGTGTCCCTGTGTAGAAAAAGGGACCCCAAGTAACAAGGGTAGGATTGGGAATACTGTTGTTATGACCAAGCAGGGAGAAGTGACTTTTGCTGTCTGTTTAGCACTGGTGAGGTCCTATGTGAGGTGTTGTGGACAGTTCTGGGCTTCCCAGTGTCAAAATAAGGTCGATTATGTGAATCCAGACCAGTTCAGGACAACAAGACTCAAAAGGGGTTGGAGAATCATTCCTAGAGGAGAGGCTGAGAGAGCTGGGACTCCCAGAAGACGGGGATGGAGGGTGTCATCAGTGTGCGAATCCCCGATGGTGAGGCATGGAGTTGAGGGACCCTGTCTGATCTCATCAGTGCATGCATGCAGGGCAAGAGAGACAGGGCACAAGTGAAAACAGATGGAATTCCATGGGCAAAGAAGCAAAGAATTTCTCATTGTAAGCATGGTCACAGAGAAGAAGAGGTGACGGAGTCTCTGTCCTTAGAGAGCCAACGCTGAACTGTCCGTGCTGGAAATGCTGCTCCTGTTGGTCTTGCTTGAGCAGGGGGGTTGAAGCACTTGGACTCCAAATTTCCTGCCCAAGAGGTTGATGTTCCTCTGTTTGCTGGAAGGGTTCAAGAGTCCTTCTGGGAAGAGAGTTTGTCAAGTGTGTGCTGACATGGAGTGACTTGACCAGAGCTGTGCCCAGGAGAGCATGGATGTTTCCAAGGCTTTGGTGCTTCAGGTAAGGCATGTGTGACATATTCTGGAAGGTGTCCCCTCCTGTGCTTCCTATGTCAGACTTTCTTATTAGTTGTTTCAACATATTTGTGAGGGAAGGTGTTGTTGGTCTGTTTCATGTACCCCACTGTCCTGTTGAGCTGTGAAATGTGCTCAGTAAGCATGTGAGACCATTGGATTTACAAAAGAACAGGAGGCGTCTAAGACTTTGATGCAGGAAAACTTTATTGAGAAAAAACAAATGAAGAGGCAGGAGAAAAAAGTGGAAAGATTCCAGTATGAGGAGCAAGTACAGTAACTGTCAACCTAGGAGATTGGCTTGCAGGATCTGTTGCCCAAGCCCCAAGCTGGTGGTGTCAGGAGTGGTGCTGAGGGCCCTTAGCAGGGGTAGCAGCCCCTTCTGCCGTAGCAGCCCAGGCCTCCCAGGCCGTAGCCATAGCCCAGGCCATAGCCAAATCCACGGCCATAGCCCAGGCCGTAGCCAAAGCCACCAAATCCACCAGAGATGGGCTGTCCCTGGGCACTGAGTTCAGTGCCAACAGCAGCCGAGGAGGTGGATCCGACGGCGGTGTTCTGGGGGAAGGAGGTCATGATGGGTCCTGGCAGGGTGACCAGCACAGGGGAAGGGTTGATGACCACGCTGGAGTCCTGGCATTGCAGGGCACAGGGCTCGTTGCAGCTGTTGGCCAGCGGGGTGGGTCCGCAGGGTCGGCAGAGGTCGTAGCAGGCCATGGGTGTGGTGTGGAGGGTCCCTGGAAGAGAGGGGGGTGAGGCAGGGCAGGGCTGTGGGGGTGTGAGGGGCGGTGATGCAGGAGGGTGAGGGAGTGTGGAGGCTGTTGTGGGGCTGTGGGGAGGCATGAGGGCTGCTGAGGCTGGGGCTGAGCGTGGTGGCAGAGAGGGGCCAGGGGTGCAGGAGCAGGAGGATCAGGGGTTGAGACTCACCTGGTTGTCAGCAAGAGGAGAAGGCTTGAGGAGAAGTGTGTGAGGGAGAGAGGCTCTGGGGTGGCTTTTATGCTGGTCGTGGAGGGGCGGGACAGCATTGTCCCCTGACCTTGGGGCATTTTTTACACAGCAACTCTTGCAGGACCTGATTAGTCATGAGGTGGGGAGTGTTTTCCTTCCTGAAGTTCTTCAATTCCATGTCCTTCCCTTGAGTCTGTGTCCATTTGACCTTGGCCGCAGTATTTAATTGGGAGAAATAGAGGCCAATGGATTGGTTCTGGTTTTGTCTTGAATGTAGAATGTTCAAAGCCTACAGGAATTTGGGTGTTGTCTCATGTCTTCAGTTAATCCACAGCCATTCCTTCTGGCCAAACTTACTTCTCTGCAGCTCAGGATATGGTTCTGGGCTGAAATTTCATGAATGGATCATGAGGTGGCCATGTACCTTTGCTGTGAAAAGCTCCAGCAGTTACAAGGGCGGGATTAGGAAAAGAAATACAAACAGGCTGAGGGAGTTGACCAACCTGTTCCACACCACGGGTGGTGTTCCACATTGGCACATGGACATGGCTGACCAAGAGCAGTGCAGGGAGACCATGACACTGATGGGACTGGGGTATGCCCAAGATGAGGAGAAGCTGAGAGAGCTGGGAGTTCTTTCCAGCAGGAGGCGAGAATGGAAATGGAACACGCTGTCAATATACCATGGGATGACCTCAGTGATGACACCCCACATCTCCTAAGCTGTGGTTGGATCTTCCACATGTCGTGACACGCACAATCAACAACAACACGTTGGGCTCTAATTCTCGCAACTAAAAACTACCATCAAGGTCAGGTGGAGATGGCCTCAGGAGGAGAACATGGAATTGCACAATTCCACAGAGGAACAACTGCTCCGTGACAGAGAACAAAAGAGGAGCTCACCGGCTGCCCGTTAGTAATTATTGGGTTTTGCTCACGGGAACAACCCATTATGACTTACAAATTATATGTTATGAAAACTTGTGGCTTGGATGCGGGAATAAAGGAATTGATGTCACAGACCAGCCTGGGAAGAAGGGATAGGGCCCTGTTTGTTGTTTCTTGGATTTCTGAATGAGGTCAAAAAATACACTTTAAATGACAGACTATATTGTCATGTAAATTTCAAAATCCAAGTAGACCATGACACTGGAACAAGTTCAGCCTGAACAGCCTGTTGTTTTCCAGATCGTCTCTCAAGATCCTGTTAAAGACCTAAGGGAATGAGCTCTGTTTTTATCTACCAGGAATCGCTCTCAGGCACTGCGACCATTCCAAGCTCCTGCAGAGTGACCTCCCCAGGACATTGGCAGCTCCCTCAGCATTCCTGGGTGCCAATCAATGACTGATGGACATCCAGGAGCACAGAACAGGGGCCCAGTCTTCACAAGGCATCCACAAACCACAATGCTCAAGTGCCACAAAATGACATCACTGATGACATTGCACCTTTCCTGGGTGCTGGTTGTTTATTCAGCCGGGCCCTGACACACAGTGAACAGTCAAATCCTCCCAAAGACCAAGTCCCAATTAAAAGCGGCCGCCAAGGTCACATGGTCATAAAGAGAAGAGCAGGACACGAAATTGCAGAACTGCATGAAGGAGAACACTCCCCACCTCATGACTCCCCAGCCTGTGCCAGCCAAGAGCTGCTGCCTGCTNGCCCCACAACAGCCTCCACACTCCCTCACCCTCCTGCATCACCGCCCCTCACACCCCCACAGCCCTGCCCTGCCTCACCCCCCTCTCTTCCAGGGACCCTCCACACCACACCCATGGCCTGCTACGACCTCTGCCGACCCTGCGGACCCACCCCGCTGGCCAACAGCTGCAACGAGCCCTGTGCCCTGCAATGCCAGGACTCCAGCGTGGTCATCAACCCTTCCCCTGTGCTGGTCACCCTGCCAGGACCCATCATGACCTCCTTCCCCCAGAACACCGCCGTCGGATCCACCTCCTCGGCTGCTGTTGGCACTGAACTCAGTGTGCAGGGACAGCCCATCTCTGGTGGATTTGGTGGCTTTGGCTACGGCCTGGGCTATGGCCGTGGATTTGGCTACGGCCTGGGCTATGGCTATGGCCTGGGAGGCCTGGGCTGCTACGGCAGAAGGGGCTACCCCTGCTAAGGGCCCTCAGCACCACCCCTGACACCAACCACCCACAGCCTGGAACACACCCCGGGCATTGAGGCCTCTCTGGGCCAAGGCTCTCAAAGGGGCTCAGCACTTCCAGCTCCTGCTCTCAGGCCACCAAGCAAGGCAGCAGCCAAGGGGCCAGCCCGGGCTGCCTGCAAACATGGCCCATCTGCCTCCTGCTCTTCTCCCACTCCCTGCTCTGCATCACCCCTTTGGCTCTGCCCAGTCCCCTCTGCTGCAAACCCCTTCTCCCAAGCCAGAGACCATCGGCCACCTCTGCTGGGCTGCTCCTTTTGTGGGGCAGGAAGGCCTCTGGCGAATCTGTCTGCAAGTAAAGGACTTTGGATGATCGTCACCCTACTTGCACCTCAGACCAGCTCCCTTCCACTGGCTGCTTGTGACCTTTCACTGTTTTTTTGCCTCAATAAATTTCTCTTATATTGCAACCTGTGATGTCACCTCTTCCTTCACTGGCAGGCACTGGCACACTTTGCTCTTCCAGTGCGTCGCACAAACCCTTCACTAGCTTGATCCCAGGCCTGAATATACTAAGGCAGGTCTATCCCTGCCTCTGACACAAGGCCCTCCTGAGCTGTGTGTTCCCTTTGGCTGCACACCAATTGCTCCAGCCCATCAGGTGCTTCTATGACCATCTCTACATCTGCTCCAATAGATCCGTATCACCCTTATTTTCAGGTCGCAGAACTGAAAGCACAACTCCAATCTCACCAGAGTGGAGCAGAGGCGCAGAATCCCCCCTCACCTGCTGCCCACACTGTGGGGATGACCCCAGACCATGAGTGGTTTCTTGTCAGCACATTCACATGTCTGGGGCATGTCCAATTCCTCATCCACCAACAGCCCAAGTCCTTCTCCTTGGGCATGCTCGCAATCGTCACCAATATCCATTACTGAGATTGCTCTGATCCAGATTCAGGATCTTGCACTTGGTCCTGTTGGCCTTCACAAGCTTCACACCAGCCCATCCAGAACCCTTTGGATGCCATCCCTTGCCTCAGACCATAATCCACACCACTCACCTTGATGTCATCCCCAATCTTGCTAAGAGGCCACTCAAACCCACTCTCCCTGTCCCTGACAAAGATGGGGAGTTAAAATGGTTCCAAAAGGAGTCTCTGAGGGACCCCACTCATCCCCATTCTCCACATGGGGACATGGCACCATTGACCACAACTTCTGAGTGAGACCACCCTCCCCATTTCTTATCCACCAACTGGTCCAACCGTCAACTCCACATGTCTCCAGCTTAGAGACACAGATGTTGTCTAGCACAGGAACAAAAGTTTTGCACAAGTCCAGGTACAGGATATTGGTCCACCTTCCCTCAACCACCCATGCTGGAACCAATACCAACCCATTAAAGCTGTCGCCAAGGTCAGATGGACACGGCCTCAAGAGCAGAACATGGAATTTAAGAGCTGTGGGAAGCAAAACCACCCCAACCTCATGACTCACCAGGCTGTGCTAGGAAACAGCTTCTACCTGGAAAATGTCTCAGTGTCATGGCCAATGGCTATCCCAAACCTTCAGCCCCGGATCATCCTCAGGGTCATACTCTGGATGTTATCCAGCAGAATCTTCTCTTCCTTATTCCCAGTAACCCAGAGATGAGCACATGTCTCCAGTATCACCGGAGAAGATGAGAGGGGCAGAATCTCCCTCGCCCGGATTGGAGCAATCCCAAACATGCAGGATACAGGCTGGGTGATGAGGGGATTGAGAGCAGCCCCAAGCAGGAGGACTTGGGCTGTTGGTGGATGAAGAATTGGACGTGCCCTGACCATGTGCACTCGCAGACCAGAAACCTGGGCTCATGTCCTGGGCTCATCCCCACAGCGTGGACAGCACAAGAGAGAGGGGGAATCTCACCCTCTGCTCTCCTGTACTCAGACCAGGGTTGTGTGTTGAACTCTGGGCCCCCAAAGACAAGGAAGACATGGATCTGCTTCATGGGATGTGTAGATGGGCCTGGAAGATGATGAGGGTCAGGAGCAACTGGTGTGCAGCCAAAGTGAACACCCTGGCAGTGAGAGTCTTGTGCCAGAGGCAGGGATAGACCTGCCTTAGTGTGTCCAGGTCTGTGATTCAGGAGCTGAAGCATTTGTACGACGATGCATTGGAAGAGCAAAGAGTGTCAGTGGGTAGTAGAAGGGGGAAATAAATCTTAGAAGAGCTCTTGCAGCACTTTTTCACCCACCTCAGTGGCATCTACAACTGTGGCTTAGTGGGGAGTGAGACCAGAAGAGTCTTGGGAAAAGAAAGATCAAGGACTCATCTGAGGTTGTAATGCAAGAAAACTTTATTGAGGTAGAAGACTAAGAGGTCATAAGCAGCAAATGGAAAGAAGCATTTCAAGGTGCAAGTAAAATGACCATCAGCCGAGGTCCTTTGCATGAAGAATGTTTTGCCAGATGATCAGTGCCTTCCCATCCCACAGTGGGATCATGGTGTCAGGAGTGGTGCTGAGG
>WEKY01002087.1:23067-36040 GCA_013390045.1 Picathartes gymnocephalus | reverse complement strand
TCTCAAGTCTAGGGAGAAACAAACAAGGCTGAGGGAAATGCCTTTCATCCACAAGAAACCAGACCCAGCAGAAAATCATCTCTGCCTGGGTTTGTGGTAGGAGAAGCCATGGCCCACAGAGGCCAGGTTTACACAGGCTCTCCCCCAAAACAAGAGTGGGGGGAGGAGGTTTTGGGTGCGTATCATCACCTCTGGCCAGAGGCACTGAACACCCATCCTCCCTTGCACAACCAACCCCACAGGCCACATCCAAGGGACATTCACACGAGAGGCAGCTGAGGGAATGTCATAATCCATCAAAGATCCCCCAAAGTGCTCCCCTGAGGCCTTGCACCACAGGATTGCACATGATGCAAAGTGATACAACAGACCCAGATTCTGCTGTGTCAAACTCCACCCCACAGGGGAGGTACTTGGGCATTCCCACTTGACCTGAGCATATAATAATCAATTGGATTATATGTTTTTTGGGGACTCCTCACCGCCAAGAAGACCAGATGGAGAGGATCATCTGGACACCAGTGGGATCCATAGAGTAGTGATATTCTCTTTAATCTGTCTCTTTCTGTCCCACCACCTTTTTCCTATTTATTTCTTTCTCTCTCTCTCTCATATTTACCATCAAATAAAATCCATAATATTGACTTTGGCTATGGTCTCATTTACACCTTCATTCAGGCAGAGGCATTTCTAATAATTTTAATGACCAGACCGTAACAATGGCAAAGAAAACAAATAGAAAAGCAGTATGTGCAGGTCTCACTTGCACACTTCCCTGATCTGAGAATAAATAAATGTATGGGAGAGCAGTTGTGGCTCCCAAAGTTCTGTCATTAGTTAAAAAAATCATAGGAGCACAAGAACAAAATATCAATCTGTCTCAGTGTTCTCCCTCTGACAGTGACTATAAAAGTATCCTTGGGGAAGAGTACAAGAAGCATGGCCTGTACAGAGTGATCATTTCTAGAAAAGTGTAATTTAGTACCACTAACCAGAGGTGGTAGTTGAATCACAATGTCAAATATTCTCTGTCAACTTTATGAAGTTCTTTTTGAACCCACTTATACTTTGACCTCCATAGACTTGTGGCATTGAGATCCAGAGTTTAATAATGGAGACACAATGAAAACTGTTCCCAGTTTACCTTCTCCACACAATATATGCTTTTATGAACTTCCATTGTCTTTCCCTTCATCTCTTTTTCCATTCTGAAGCATCATAGACTGCTTTGTCTGTCTTTACACTTCTGCTTTTACAGCACCCTGTGGCAATGAATTCCAAAGTTAAATAAATGAGGAAAAAAAAGTCCCACATTATTTATAATAGTACAAACTATTATGTTATCTTCCTTTAGTCTTTCTAATCTGAAGAAGTCTCGTCCATTTTATAAGTAATCCTCACTTTTTAATAGCAGGTTGCATCAAACCTTTAATAACCTTTGCTATACTACCCTGTGCCTGAGTTCTTTGTTTCTTTTTGATAAAAGAAGACCAGAACTGGCAGAAATTTTTAAGTTAAAGGCACACCATGGATTCTCGGTGGCATAATGATTGCTTCATTTGTTTCTCATTACTTTTGAAATGATCCTAAACAGTATATTTGCTTTTCTGACCATTGTGAATCACGTGATAAGCTTTTCAGAAAACTATCTAAGGTTCTGTTTTTTCTGAGTGATTTTAAGTAATTTAAAATCTGTCATTATGGATATATTTTTCTCCATGTGCATTGCTTCTCGTTTGCCTATGCTGAATTTCATTTGTCATTTTTTCACTTAGTCATTTAGTATTGTGAAACTGTCCTGTCTCTCTAGGCAACCAGTTGGAGTTTCTACTATAAGAATATTGTTTCAGAGGCTGCTAACAGGAGTTAATCATGCAGACCTGTTGTCATGTGAGAGAAATTAGTTATTGTCTTTTCTGACTTGTATTCAAGAACCAGTGGGAAGGTACATATAGTTATCTACACTATATCTTTAGATATATCTTTATAGGTAGACTGATATAAAATTAAGATTTATGTAAAATATACATTTTAGTTCTAATTTTACTTTATAATGAAATGCACACAATAAGTTAAGAGAGTTGAGGTAAGGAGGGATGATTTACTTCTTGATAAGTTAAAAGTTGTTTATTAGCTAGCAAAGCAGACAAAATGACATCTGATTTAACAAAGACACATTAGCATTACCAAGGATTTGAGTTAGTTCTCTGGTTTAAGAGACATGACAAACTGTCCATCTCTTGCAGAAGAAAGACATAAAACGTTTTGAGGAAAGAGATTATATCTCTGGAACCTTGGAGGATTTCAAAGGAGAGATTGGCTATTAGAGCTCACGTGCATCACCAAGACAGGGTGCTCTCTAGTAATACAACATGAACAGCATGATAAGCAAAAATAGAAAATCCCTGACAATCACCTTGTCTGGACAACTTATCACAAATCACCTAAATATGAGACAAAGGAAGAAAAAGTTAGTTCTTTCTCACCTTAAGCAGATTAAGCAGAGTTTTACTTCCACCATCCACCCACCTTTAAACATCTATAGCTATTCCGCATCTTCTGCATTTTCTAAGAAAAATAATTTCTCTGCATTTTAATTACCGTGGAGTTAGATATATGGTACACGAAACACAAATTATACATTTTAACAATAAGACATTCCTCACACAAAAGTAGAATACATTTGTTAAGCAAGTTTCCTAAGATGCCCATGACAGAACTCAGATTCCCAGGATAATCTTCTGAGTATACAAAGCGTAAGAGGGTGAGCCAATTTTCATCTACTTAAAGCAGTTAGAGGAATCACACCTGAAGTGAAGTGGATTGGGATTGGATGGGATGTGGAGAGGGAGAGTGATCAGGAGGGTGTTTAGTATTTCCTGTAACTATTGGCAATCACATTGGTTTTCTGTACTGGGACTGACTGAACCCTGCAAATGCCTTGTAAGTCTTCTTCAGCTACTTTTATGAAGTGGATACGGGAATTTTCACTTCATTGTTCTTCATCCTTATGATTTAATGAGATATGGGACAGCAGAAAACTAATCACAAAATCATGGGTGTAACTTTTCTAGCAGTAGGAAATCCATTCACCAATCCCCACCTTATGGTTCGTATTGTTCAGTTGTTTCCTAATCCTTACAAGAGGACCTGTCTTCCCTCTTATGCTTTTTGAGGTTTTTTAAACCCAGGTATCACATATGAATCAATTGCTCACTGATTCCTCCCCTACACCTGTGCAATCATCCTTCCAAACCACCTGTTCTGTAGTGTGGAACATTTTTCCTGTGTGTTTATTTATCCTGTTATTTATTACAAGTTTTAACAGGGACCCTGATACTGAAATCCAAACACTTTTTAAGTCTTAAATCTTATTTTCCTTGAACCAGCTGTGCTATAAGGAGTAAATTATGCCCCAATCAGAAACTGAAAGGAACATATCAACCTTCTAAGCAAAAGGGGTTTTAGATACATTCATATATCATTTTACAGAACATCCACTCAGAGCCATCACAATACTCAATCCCATATGATTTTTTGCTCTCAGATCTCATACAATTTTCAGGAAATCCAAAATTATCAGAATAAATTATTTCTATCTAATCTGCCTCTCATCTGAAAATGCAAGGTTCAATTCCTACGCAAGTGATATGGTTTTTTCTTATGTGAAATAGCCAAAATAGAACAAATAAGAATGAATATAGAAATGAGGTAGGACTTAGTGCTCTAATTTCAGTACATAAATATAGAATTGGATCCCAGCTAGAAACATATTGTTAAGGAAAGAAACAGGATTTGTCAGGAAACAATTTTCTTGGATGTGGTGGGTATCTGACAAAGAGCAGCTCAAATTCAGTTTGTGGTATCCATTTCTCTGCAACAATTATACTGGTAGCCTAAGGAAATTACCTGCCTCTAGCTTTTAGATGTCTGAATTTAGGTGAGATGAAGCATGTCTTTATTGACTGCTACACAAAAACACTGTAGTTAAATGAAGCAAACTGAAGCGAAATGAAGATGAAACTGGGTCAATGGGGACAGAGAAGAAAACAAGAGCCTCTAATTCTTTCTAAGGTAATTCTAAAAATAAAAGCAAACAAAATAAAACAAAAAAATCCTCCCAATGACAACAGTCTTATAATTGAGACTGTATTACCCTTTACACATTCTGCATCCACTCAATACCTGGTCTGTTTTGCTTTTACTGGTATTGCACAACAAGTGTGTGCAGCCCTTCCCCTTTTTGCATCAGCAGGTGAACAGCAACCCTGTTCATGCAGAGATTATGTACTGAGTGTATTGTACTGGGTATGTGTTGTTAGTAGGGGCCCACAGACTCTGCTTCCAGGTCACAAGCAGGGGAAGAAACAGTGTTTGCCTAAAGCAAAATATCTTCACTGGTTTGCTTCTTTGGGTAGAGAACTATTTATCATTGCATTCTCCGAACAAATTTTTGTAACACGGGGAATGTTTTACAAAGCAATTTCTTTACAAAATAACCTTTCTTTCACTTCTCATGTAATTGCATACTTCCTCTCTCTAAAGAAAAAGTTGTGAATAAATAAATTCTACTGGCTAACCACCTTATTTTATCCAACACCGTGCAAATCCCATTCTTCCAGCTGCAAAGCTACCTTTTTCTTTTAATTCTTACACTTTGCCTTTGGTCAGTTAACCCCAGAACCTTTCCCCATCTGTCCTTCCAGGCTCCTTCAATCTCTTACCATTACAGCTACAAAGAGAAGAATACTGCAGCTGGGGAGGGGCTGGGAACACAGATTTATATGCAATGTTCAACTGGTATTTAGACAAGGAATTTGCCTGCTGCCTCTCCAGTAGGAGAACGAGATAGATTAAATTAGTTTGATGCTGTAAAGAAGTGAGTGACGTTTTTATATTTTAATTAAGTGAGACTAACAACTAGGAAAGAATAGGAATACAGGAGCAAGGAGAAGAGAAGGAAAAAAAAGAAAGGAAATGAAACAGCAGCTTTCAGGAAAAGATGAATAAATAAGATTACTTTTTAGGTTCTGTATTGTAAAGCAGGGGATTATAATAAGATGGATACGAAAATGTGAAGGTAACAGGAAACATAAGCAGGAATTTATAATATATTTCAAATGACCTTTTTATCTTGGAGTCTGCAACAGAGAATAATCCGTCACTCAAGAAAGCTAATTTTAAAAGAGCATTCTGGGTATTACTGTCATCTATTGCACCTTGTTTAATATCCTGTTTTTTCATCAGAAGTGATATATCACAGGTCAGATTCCATTTCACTGCACATGCTGAGTAGCCATTCCTTACTCAGTGAGTAGTCACACTGGTTTCAAGGAGAAATCTTGCAAGTAAAATGCCACTCAGTAAAGCTCAGACCCGACGGAATGTTTTTGTCTGTCCACCCACTCAAGGTCCTAAATATAATACAGAAAAGTACTTATTAATTATGCCCCCCAACTACCAAGAACTTTTTTATACAAAGAGATACTGGTGTACTTTGATGTAAAATCATGGACATTATGGACCAGGTTATTTCTATTCAAATTTAGGCATGCACGGGAGATCATTGAGCAAAAAAATCCCCCATACAACAAGAGCATCTACATTACTTATGGAGGTATGAAGGTTTTCAGAGGGATTGATTCAGATCCAGTGTAATTAGATTTCCCATTTCTTTCAGTGGGATAGTACAAATTCCCAGCTATGACAAACAGTGTCTATTAAATGCCCAGAAAGGTACATTCTTTCTTTTTAGTACATTATGGTTCTGTCTTTAATATAAATTTCTCTCAGATGTCTTTGGCATTTTTAAAATCACAATCTAAATTTTATCCATTGCAGGCATAATATTAATGCCAAAATATTCTAGTTGCCCAACAAGTTTTTTATAAGATAATCCACTAGACTTAATTGCTGTTATCAGAATATTATTGTGTCAAAAAGTATGAAAGAAAATGTTGACTTCTAGAGGTCCCTATCACTCTCACTACCTGAAGAATAAGCTTAGATGAGGTGATTTAAATTAATCACCTAACCTGGTGAAGTTTATGTGTGTGTTGGGTCTTGCTTTATGGGAGTTTTGAAGCATCCAATTTTGACAGACATACAGAAGAAGAAAACATATATAGCATTTAATAATGTCTGGCAGATTTCTTAATGCACTTTTCTGTGACACAAATGTGTCTCGTGTAGTGTGGAATATGCTTTCTGCAAGAGTAGTCAACTTCCACTCCTCTTATCATCACTTTTTTCACTGTCACTGCAAAGACAAATTCATTGATCATGACTTTGACCGAAGAGGTACTAGAAGTGACAACCCTGCTTTTCGATCTGGGCTTTGTCACTCCTTTCTCTTTAATGAAATGTATTGTCATTCTGAAATTCTTATTACAAGTCATATCTTCATATGTTTTCTTGCGGTTGGAATCATGAATTCAGAACATTCTTCTTTAGTCAGAATATGTGCTAAATTTTACTCAAGTTAAAGTTGAATTATCATCATGTTTTAATGTAAGTGTCACAAGGTAAACTGTAAACACCGCAAGATTTTCTTTAAACTTCCTTTTATATGTTAGGTACAGAAACAAATATTTAATTTAATATGTTCAATTATTTTAGGCTAATGGGAGCAATGTTTTTTGTTTATTCCCATAGCTGATGTATTTTTACCCTTGCAATCTCCTCATTCATGCATTTTGTCTGTGTGCTTGGCTTGTCCTCACAAGAAGATTTCTGCAGAAGTCAGACTAGTGTGAAATGCTAACGGCTTTCCGATTGACTAGACTTGAAACTAACTTTTGAAGTATTATTGGAATCCAAAGTTCTTCTACCTCTGTAAAGTATCATTAGTGGTTTTGCTGGGTCATAAGCATGTGATTATTTGAATATTTCTGAGTCAGTTTGTAAAATTTTCATGCAGAATTGTCCATTGTGCATATTCGCACAAAGAAGAAAATCATAAAGCCCATTTGTTATGGAGGGCTTTCTTTTCCCCACTGTTTTCTAATTACAAAGTGACAGCAACTGGTTTTGACTAGTAAATGTATTAGTTTGAATAGCAGCAATAACAAAGGTGTTAAAAGAATTCTTTTGTATGTTCAAATGGGGGAAAGGCATAATGTTTTACTACTCCATAGGGAGTTATAACACCTGTTTTAAATGTAAAGCTGCAGCGAGCATTTTAGCAGCTATCTGAACTCTGGAGAACAATAAAGTGCTTGTAAACTCACTTGAATAAGTTCACAACCTAAAGGGAAATAGTCAAAGTGAGAAAAAAATTTGAAACCTCACTCCAATTTCTATCATTTCTAAATGCTCACAGATGTTACTCGTGTTTAGGAAGTCAGTTTACCTTACCCATGCCACCTAATTACTCTCTAAACCCTTTCCTTTTAGAATCAAATGAAAGCAGACAAATATCTGTAAGCACTTGGACAATTTGAAGTGTAATTTTATGCATCATGTTGTAATTCTTTGGGAGATTTCAGTAATAGATATTTCCTTCTACAGTGCATAATCTTACTGGTTTTCTCCTTTTGATCAACGTGTTTCCGTTTATGTTCACATATAGGATGGCAAACTGTGTTGCACAGGCACGCCAAGTTTGTTAAAAGCTGAAAATCTAATTGTGGTGGGTTGATTCCAGTAGGCAACTAAACACCACAGTCTGCCAACAGACTAGTTGGGGAGATCATTAATCACTTAAGGAATTAACAACTTAAAAGTGCTGATACACAGCTGTTGCAGCTGTTTTTATTAGTTAATTGTACTTTGGTTCTTCTATGTACCCCTGTTTATACCTTGTATACTCTCCCTGTTAATTATCTGTCCCCTTCCCTGGTTGAGCAAGAGGTTCCCTCTCTCTCCCCTGTCATTCTCCTTTCACCCCTGCCCTGAGTTCTGGAAAGGTCCTTGTTATTTCGTTATGCATTGGCCCTTACAGATGTATCCTCCCTTCCCTGTTTTCCCGTTTGCTGTGTAACCTGTCCCTCACCCCTGGACCACACCCTTGGGCTTTCCCAATTGGTTATGTTCGCGTCCCCACCCCTGGGACCCTGGGAGTATGAAACCCCCTGTTGCCATTGTTCTGGAGGTCACTTGGAGCAGAGCATAGGAGGTTCGATCCTTCTATGTGAAACTCCTGGTGGCCTGACTCAGTGAGTCTCTCCCCATCAGCTAAATAAATCTTAGTTGGTATGCAGAGCTACTGAGTCCTCCCTGCTTGGCTTCTCTACGCAATTGCCACCTGCTCTTTACGCTGCTATCGGCTCTGCTCGCTCTGGCTGCGATCGGGTTCTGGGGATCAGAGAAGGTCCCCAGAGAGATTGCCTTTGACCGGTGCAGCCTAGACACTCCGGGCAGATGAGTACAGCAAAACACAGCTACATTGTTTTCATACTTATGACTTAAATTCCACTGGTCTTGTCACACTTGTGTCATCCAAATTGTATACAAGATAAAAATAGCTTTCATAGAAGCATAGATTCATGATGGTTAGAAGGAACTTCTGAGAACTGTCCAATCCAATCTCCTGTTCAGAGCAGTTCCACCTAGAGAAAGATGCTTAAGGACTTTTGTGGTGTATTGACCCTGGCTGGATGCCAGGTGCCCACCAAAACTGTTCTATCACTCCCCTTGTTGGGTGGACAGGGGAGAGAAAATAAAGTGAAAGTCTCATGGGCTGGGATAAGCACAGGGAGAGATCACACCTCTTACCGTCACAGGCAAAACAGACTAGAGTTGTGGAAATTAGCTAATTTAATGCCCATCAAATCAGGGAAGGATAATGATAAATAATGCCAAATCTTAAAAAGCATCTTTCCCCCACCTCTCTCTTCTTCCCAGTCTAAACTTTAATTCTGAATTCTCTCCCTCCTCCTTCCCAGAGGCACAGGGGTACAGGAATGGGGTCTGCAGTCACGTTATCGCACATTGTTTCTGCTCCTCCTTCGTCCTCAGGGAGAAGACTCCTCACACTTTTCCCCTGCTCCAGCCTGAGGCCACTCCCACAGGAGAGAGTCTTCCACAAGCTTCTCCAACCTGAGTCCTTCCCACAGGCTGCAGTTCTTCACAAACTACTTGATGAGGTACAATTTTTCAGGAACAGACTCCTCCAGTGTGGGGCCCCTGCAGGGTCACAAATCCTTCCAGATAACCTGCTCTGCCATGAGCTCCTCTCTCCATGAGGCCACAGGTCCTAGGGCTACTCACTTGTCCATACAGCCCAGCTGGCCTCCTTTACCTCAGGGGCACCCTACTGACAAAGGTTGTCTGCTGTGTATCAGCACCCCACAAGGACTTCCTGCAGCTGCTTTCTGTTCCATCAACTCCCAGCTGAAAACAGGATGCGGGACTTGGCCTTTGATGAACGTTCTGAGATACCTGCCAGGCTATTTCTCCAGCCTATATAGCTCTTTCAGTACATACAAGACCTGCTCTCCAGTGGTATAACCTACAAATTGTTAACATCCCATCCCATAGTCCAGGCCACTCACAAACATGTTACATATCATCAAACATGATATCAGTCCCCAGAGGGTGCCACTCATGATCAGTTATCAGGCAAGGTTTTGGATCCCCTATCTCACTATTTCAATCCCAGAAGTCCAACCAGATTTCCACCTAGTTATCCAGTTAATATTTAATCAATATGGTCCTAAACATACTATGAGAGAACAGGTTGAATGTCTTGCTAAAAGCAAGGTAAAGAGCATCTACTGTTTTGACCATTCCACAAAGTCCCCTACCTCATCACTGTGGTGGTTTGAAAAAAAATTAACTTTTCTACCTACAAGGATTTTACAATTTCCGGCAGGCATAGCTTCCTTTAAGCTTCTACCTGCAAAGACTTTTACAACTTCCCATAAAGTGCAGTTTCCTGCTGGCCTGGAGAGCCAATTAGTTGGCTAATTTTAAGATAGACACATTGTGTAGCCACTTAAATAATAAGTCCGCCTCTGTGATTCACATGTTAAGATAGGAAGAATGCAAGTTACTCTCCCTTGGTTTCCGGCTTCTGAACATGCAACAGCAGAGCCCCGCGCGGCCTGGCGGGCCCGACTGGGCCTGGGCCCCCCGACCGGCCGGGCTGGGCGTACTCAGCAGGGGCCTACCGACCCCGAGGGGCCGGGCCCTCCCCACTCCGCCAGGGGCGCTGAGCCTGAGTTATATCCGCAGCCGCCGGGCGGGGGGGAGGAGAAGCTATCAGCCCGCGCCGTGCTGTCACTGGGTCCAGGCTCGGCTGTTGAGATGCTGCAGCTCCCCCGCGCTCCCCCATCTCTTCTCCAGGAGTGCCGCTGCTGAAGTTCTAACCTGGCTGCTAAGTGCCGCGGCCTTTGCGCCGCCGCTCCCCCCCTCCCTGGGAAAGGAATGCCATGCCGGCCATTGCCCAGCAACAGCTCCGGCAGAGATTAACTCTCTCAGTGCACAAAGGGACTCAGATACAACTCTTTCAGTGCACAAATGGACTCAGAAAGGTGAAGACACAGGAAAAAAAACAACGGAGACACCGAGGTCAGTGAAGAAGGAACCAAAAGTCTAAAGAGAGGAGAAAAAGGAGATGCTTTAAGCTGAAATTCTTTCTGTAAAGCCATTCCTTGTAGTTCATACTGTACAAATTGGGGGGATATAACGTTCTAACTTAACTTCCACCAACATATCTTGATGGGATTGGGGTGCATTACACACCAGTATCGACTAAGGCTTCATATTTTTGTGGTTCTACTAGAACAGTTCATTCTTAAAATACTACCCCATGATACAGAAATGGGCCCTCGAAAACAGCTGTGGGAAAAACTGTAGATTGGGGAAAGGATTCTCACAGTGTAAACAGATATCCTTTTCCGGGTGGCTGATTCACTGTGAATCTTGAAACCACATAGGAACTGTGTTCTTATGGAAAAGTCTCCATGGCAAGACAGGAGAGACTCCTTTTCCAACTGAACTGATGAAAGCCTATTTTAAAAGTGGTGAACTGACTAAAGATCTCTAAGTTTTGTCTCTTTATGTTGTTGGTGAGAGACACTTGATGAAGTGAGGGGAGGAGATGTGTTTGAAGTTTTATTCTGATTCTTTGTTTTCTTTTAGTTCTGTTAATAAGCTATCTTTATACCTTTAAGCTTTTGAGCCTACTTTGCCTGCTTTTTTTCTCTGAATCCTTATCTCACAACAGAAAATGAGTAAGTAAACTCAACCCACTACACTAAATTAATGCCTGGTGTGAGGAGACAAAGTGAAACCACTACAATCACAGAAAGCGGTCCATTTCATCAGGCTTATTCTGTCACTTGAAAAATCACAAATGCAAAAAGTCTCAAAGTCTTCTCTTTATATCTTAAAAGTCACTTTTTTTGGTGTTCTCTTTATGATAGCCAAAATTTGATAAAATGAAAACACTGAAGAAAACACTAATCTCCTTCAGGTTCAAATCACTTTAATTAAGATAATTGACTTTTCTATGTGTAGGCTCCTACTATGATATTGGCGACAATGTCATTCAAAAAAAGTTTAAGCAAATTATAATACATGGACTATTTATTTAAAACTTCTAATTGAAAAATACAACCATTATTTCTACTAAGTATAAAACATGCAATTAATCCTGTAAAACTGATTAGAATTTTCCAAGAAAGGATATTGAGTTTCAATATCTTGCAGTATTGAAACAGATGTGACATTACTATATTCAGCAAATTTTAGTTAAATACTTGCTACCATCTTGAAAATAATTCACAGCAAACATTATTGTGAATTAATAAAAACACTTTAGTTTTTCTGTGTCTGTGTGTGTGTGCACAGTAAGCATATTTTTATCTTTTTCTTACATTTCTAATCAATAGTATAAAGCTCGTTTTGGAAGTCTGAACTATTATTCACCCAACAAGTTTAGAATTCTAATGCTTGCATTGTATCTCCATTCAGATAATAACCTTTTTGTTTATAGTCACCTTGCTAAAATTTTATATTAGCTTGGACAGCCCACTATTGTACAATTTTCATTGTCTAGTGTAAGAAAAAATGTGTAGCTGTGTCTTGAAAGCACAATCAGCTAGATATCTAGTGAATAATGATGGCTGAGATGAATTAATAGACATTTATAACTTGGCTTTTGTTAATTATTCAAAGCATCTGTAGCCCTAAATGTGTAAGTTTGAAGTGGAAACAGAGGCACTTTGATGGATAAAAATAACTGGCAGAAAACTGCTTGGGCTGGGATAAAGAAGGCTCTTTCTAAATTATGGTAAAACAGTGTTCTTCAGTTTCACCAATGTGCTGTCAAAGGTGAGGACTAAGAAAATCTGAGTGAGGAGGCCATACTGGTACTTTTGGTTATAATGAAAAACATTAAATACTAGTACTATGAAAAGTATATAATAATAGACCTCTTTATTCAAACTACTTTTTAAATGGACATTTTAGTACTAAACATTTCATGTGGAAATTTCCATGTACCCAGATACAAATTGAAATAGATGCTGACATATCCTTAATAATTACTTTGTATTTAAACATGTAATTGCTTAGTTTTTTTTGAAATAAAGAGCACCTTTTCTGTCATCCAGTCAACTTCTAAATGGTAGAAAATTTTAACAAATGGATAATCTATTAATTTACCATCATTTTTTTGAATATCTGCAGCAGTATAATCTGATAACTTCAGTAATGTCACAGGCCACTATAACAGTTTTTCTAAGTTATATCTTATTCAGCATACATTTAAAATTCTAAATATCACTTATTTAAAACTCTGAGGGCACATTCAAGAATAACTCCTTTTATTTTCCATCAGTTTGTTGGTGCATTGTATTTCTTTACAGATGTTGACAATAATAATTGTTTTTATTGCAGATACTATTATTATTATTAATAATCATTATTATTATTCATTATGTCTTTCCATTTCAAGAAAAAATTGTTAGTATTAGAGGGTTCCCAATTATTTGCACCTATCAAGAATCATCTATATTTCTTACAA
>WEKY01002087.1:189-23041 GCA_013390045.1 Picathartes gymnocephalus | reverse complement strand
CAGTATTTTTCCTGAGCAAATAAATTCAAGTCTACAATTAAATGCTCATCATATATCTTGTTTCCCAGATGAACCCTCCAGTTTCTGCTCTCTTTCCAGTTGCACATTTCCATAAACAATGGCTTTAATGGCCTTTTTTTTTTTACAGTCTTCTAGGAAATTAGATTGATCAACCACATTAGCATACCAATGTAGAAAACAGAAGAGGGTGTATTCTTAATAGGAGGTCTAAATTTAAATATCCCTGTTAGATGTCCTAGAGAAACAGGAGAGATGAGAGAGGTCTAAGAAGCCATCATAATCAGTGGTGATCTAGTCAATACATTTAGTAGAGCCTAGAGGTAGATTCAGGTCCTGCTAAGCTGTCTATACGTATAGAAAAGGCTTGTAGCTGTCTGAGGTGCCCTAAGAGAACTGCTGCACCCTCATGACTCTACAGAATGGCAGAGGCTTTACAGAATACCTGCATCCCTCTGGCACAGCAGCTGTTGAGCAGGCAGGGTGCCCTGAGCCATCATGACGGAAGCTAAAGACCTAGAAGCCTGCATGACAGAAGCATCTAGTCACTTGAACTCAACCTCCCTGGCTTATAGAATCTATCTTTTTTCTAGGGATAGATCTTCAGTGGTCACTGTATTCCATGGCCCAAACATAGACTTTACTGTAATTTGATTCACTGCTGACAATCTACAGCTGCCACTGTGATGGTACAGCACAGTAGGTGTCACAGAATGACAGAACATTTGAGTTTGGAAGGAACAAGTTGAGAACATTTAGTTCCACTCCCTCTTCAAGCAGGGTCAGCTAAAACTGGTTTCCAAGGACCACATCCAGCTGGATTTTGAATATCTCTACAGATGGAGACTCCACAGCCTATCAGGAAATCTCTTACCGTGTTGGACGACTTCCAAAGCAAAAAAAATTTGTTCTGTGCTTTCAGACAGAGTGTCATGTTTTTCAATTTATGTTGTTACCTCTTGTCCCATTGGTGAGCATTACTGGGGCAAGTCTGGCTCCCTCTTCTTCATAACCTCTCATGATGTATATATGTAAATACATTTGGAAAAGAACTGCTGCCCCTCCCTGAGATTTCTGCACCCAGGCTAAAAAATTCCAGCTCTCTCAGAATCTCACTGTACAAAAGTTGTTCCAGTCCCTTAATAATATTCTTTGCTTCAATACTTTACAATAATGGACAAGTTATAAGTCTGGACTTTCCCTCTGAGAAAAGAATGACAAATGCATATCTGATGCCACAAGCTTCTGTGCAGTAACTTGAAATTTTCTCATGAAAGATCGTAAAAATGAAAAAAAAGAACACACATATTAACAAGTATCTCAGATAACACTAAGCTCTTTTGCCTAAGCAACAACAATTTCAGAGCACTGCTCACTAACACTAAAAGGGAGACAGCTGAGGCAGGATTAATTCTCTAAACACACAGCCAAGTTGATTTCCTTTGGTGATTGCACGTGGCTTACGGTTATGTCTCTAGAAGAACCATGTGTTACCCACGACTCCATTAGTGTATCCAATAATCCACAGCAGTTCTTTCAGTTAAGATAGGATCCCAAAAATGTATCTGCTTAACCAAATTAATTTTTTCTCCTAGTTTGTGTGTAGATCACTTATTTCTTCATCTCCCTCTGTGTTTAGTTTAGAAGTCACCCTGACATAGACACCTAAACCCATTATATTCTTATAAAGCATGGAGTTTACAGGAGACCTGTCCCACTATGGCAAATAAAGACCAGGTAAAATTTTCTAGTGTACCAAAAATGGCACAAAAATCTTATCTATGAACAAATGAATTTTGTCTAAGGAAATTATACCTCAGAAGATTATTCATATCACCTACATTAATCGGTTGCTCAGAATATTCCCCTGACAAGGCATGGTCCTTCAATGACTATATATATATCTTGCATTGATCATTGATCAAAGTTGTTTTTTGTTTGTTTGTTTGTTTGTGTTGGATTTTGGGGTGGGTTTTTTTGGTAGTTGTTGTTTGGGGGGGTTGTTTAGCTTGTTTTTGTTGTTGTTGTTGTTTGGGGTTTTTTGTTTGTGTTGTTGTTGTGTGGGGGTTGGGGTTTTGGGGAGGTTTTTTGGTTTTTTTTTGTTTTGGGGGGGTTTTTTGTTATTGTTTTGTTGGGGTTTTTTGTTTGTTTGGGGGTTTTTTTGGTTGGTTTTGGTTTTTGGTTTATTTGTTTGTTTGTTTTTTGGTTTTTCTTTATTCTTCTGTGACTCTGACTAGATGACAGCAACAGTTTGAATCCATCCTCAATAAATGAGTCTTTTAGCCCAGCAACTGTCATGCTCGGGTTCCACTGTATCACACTGGGGTTCAGAATGTTTCTCTAGTGGCAAATGCAGAGTTGCTCCTAGTTCTGTGTATGGAAAACAAGGTTGAGGCATTGATTTTGTGAGCTGATACCTACGTAACCATTACCAAACATATAGGAGGAGCATCCTGGATGCTCTAGCCACATGATCATGACTTGGTTTTGGTGATGTGGAAAGATATACAGCTAAAGTAAAACTCTTTATCTACCATCATTTGTCTCCTTCAATAATAAACAGCATCAAATAAAGCCTAAAATATATAATGATATATCTTTTATATTAACTAGTCGATGTTTTAGATCAGTCATATGATTTCCCACTATTGCTACAATTCAGATAAGAGTCAGGGTCTACTTTATATTGAGTAATATATTATTTTATATCTATAGTCATATAATAACCAATAGGCATATATCAGCCATGGTTACTGAAAGATTTTATCATCTGGATTTTTATTTCTATATTTTATTTCTTCTTGCTCTATTCCATCATTTGCTCTATGATAATATGTGGTTTGTTGAGCTGATAGTGTTACTGATACTTTGGTAGAAAACCACAATAATCAATAAAAGTATATAAGGAGACAACTGAGACTTAGCCTAAATCAGATAGATTTGAGCACAAAATAAGTATTATATGGGAGAGACAAATTCCTTGAAGTTGTCATGAATATGCACATAATGGAGTTTTGTACATGAAAGATAATACTGCAAAGAAAAGTTAAATTATGCTAGCAACCTAGCTTTAAGGTAAGTCAGGAGTTATTTGGGTGGGGGGGGGAGAAGAAGCCATAATTATATTGAATGATTTTCTAACTATATTTTGGTATGGATACTCTTCAGTCTGCTTTATATTCAGTTATAGAACTTCAGAAAGATGGGAAGATACATGAAGGAATTCAGTGCTAGTGAAATGGAACAAGAGCAGAATTCAAACTATGATCAGGGACTTAAGTTATCATCTTTTGGATTGATTGAGTCACTAATTGTAGTATCAGTCAGTACTGGATGTGCTTCTAGAAGAACTGAAAAATCCTGTAGGCTGTTAAAAAGATTTGGAAGCCTAGCAGTCACACCTGGCAATGCAAATTAAACAGCCATTGTTGAACAAAAAGAGAGGAATCATTTTGAAAGGGTGAAAGAAAATGTACTACTGGTTAAAAAGCACTCACAGGTACACTTGTGTGTTCTGTGGGCTCCTGAGATGTAGACTAAAAATGCACATAGGGAATGTATTAGTTATGTGGAGAAAATATAAAAGGACCATTACTTAACTGCTAGTCAAGGTATATGGGGAGATATTCTACTGTCTCAAAGACTTCTTTGAGCCCAGACCTTTCATTAACCTATAAACAGGTTTTTGGTTATCAAGGTTATGTTAGAAATTAAAAATTTCAATGAAAATGTTTGTTACTTATTTTAGAGTATTACTCCTAGAGGATTTAAAGGTAAATTGTGAACACTTCTGTCTCTGTAATATGTACTCCACAAAAACAGTACACACAATACATACTTTGGTATTATTTGTAGGGTCTTTATGTGTATTGTTGTCAAATAATGCCTTGACATTTGCAAAGAGTATTTTTTGAGTTGCTAAATGTGACTGAGGGTCTCTTTGGGAATATAGTCACTCCTTTTCATCCCATGGAGCAATAAAATTGTTGGAGAAGAGAAAACACATTGATGTTCTATTGAAATGAGAATAGTGTGATCTAGGTGAGGAAGCAGTATTGAAAATACATTCTGAATTACCCAATGTAGCACTCATACAGTTGCATAGTCCATCATCAGACTTTATCTGGGAAAGACAGGAGCTGAAGATATTAAAATTTAAAAGGCACATTTGCAGAGAATATGTAATGAGTTCAAGAAAGATGATTGCAGTCAACTATTGTACAGAACCTGTGTAATGAAAAAATCAGAACATATTTCAGGAAGAGATAGAAAGAGTAAAATCTTTATTAATACTCATAAAATCTAAGTGTCAGAAAGCAGCATAGAAATCAATGAGATTAAGCAAAAGTCAAAAGGCAGATGGCAGCGATTTCAAATGCAGATGTGGTAGCATAAACAGAAGAATGTACAGATCTTTAAAGCAAGCAAAGCAAGTAAAGCAGTTGTATAATGTGAATAGTTGGCAGTTGTAAGTTCACAAGGATAGGGAAAACAAAACTAAATACTATTCTTTCCACATATAAACTAAATAAGAACTTCTTATATGGATGAAATTTTGGATAAGGTGTAGGGACAACATGGGAGTTAATTAATGTTGCACTATACATGCTTGTGGCCCTGGCTGAGCTGTCTGTCAAAGAGCTCTGCCAATCAGATACAGCATGTGTCACTGGCCAAGGGACTGCCCAGGCTATAACCCAAGCCAGCCAGGAGGCAAGGCGGCACCTTTTGAAACTTCCCTATATGAAGAAGCTCCCAACAAAATAAATCTCTCTTCACCTGGAAACCACACTGAGGGTCAGTGTCATTCGTTCTCCTCTCGGACCCCCTAACGTAGCAAATTAATAAAAATATATATTTAAATAGAAAAAATCCAGAATAAATAAATTTCTAAAATGAGGAGCAAATTTCTATTGTAGACTGAATGTCTTTCATTAGATTTTTAGTAGGTCAGTGGAGTTCCATTACCTACGCTGGACTCAGGCCCTAACATAGAAATAATATGGCTGTATTAAAAAAGCAGCATTTTCACCACCAAGTGATATACAACACCTGCCATTCTGACAGCATAGGTGTAGCTGCCCTTTGCTCTTTTGTAAGTTTATATCCATAAAATATATTGCTTGTTTTTAAGGATTTATTAAAAAAAAACAAAAAACAAGATGATGTATCTTGAAAATTATATGGAAGCATTAAAAGGGAGAATATTTCCTTTGCATATGCACAAAGAATATTAAAGAAAAAAACCAATATGAAATGATCAACATGGTAATGTCAGGAAACCCAAATTCTTCCTTGTCCAGGATTGGCAAGAATAGTCTAAGTAATAGCACTTTTAAGTTTGTGTACCTAATGTAATTCATCAAGCAACTCAGAATTTCCCCACCACGTAGCAGTTTTGACAAATTGAAGCATTTTAGAGGGCCTATGTCAATATGTGTAAATATAAACTTAATATAAAGAATAATATCTTGAAAAAGAAAACAGCAAATTAACCATAAATAAAATGTTACCGACCAATATCAGCAAATAATACAGGTTTTGACAGGGAATAACCCAAGGGCTCTGCCTAGTCATAAATACTTCAACTATTTTCATTTTTGCATGATACTTGATACGGCAGATTGAGTGCATTGGCTGCATATTTTTCAACAGTAGCAATATAGGCAACCCAAAATATTCATCTGGAGGACCTGGCAGAGAACAAATGCAAGGAAAGATGTTAAATATGGACCGGCAAGCTGGGCCTTTCATTTTGCTATGGCTGTTTTTGCAAGTGATAGATTGGGTCAGATCCTGTTCCAAATGAAATCAAAGGATGAAAGTCTCTACTATTAAATATACGGGAGAGGTTTTCTCATCAGAAGAGCCACAGAGATCAGCACAAGAGTCTCTACTAGACAGGTGCTGTTTTGTGCACTGTTGGATTGCCCAAAATTCCTCATCTCGTAGTTTCACCACCAAAGACTGTCTATGTGTAAATCACATTAGAGATATAAAGCCAAGAAATGAAGGACATTTCTTTTTTTGAAAACAAATTTTGAAAAATATCCATATAAAGGAGTAAAGATGACCTTCGTCTTTGCTTAGAAAGGACATTGGAAGGTGAAGATAAGTTTGAATTTAATTCAGTATCATACTGGTAGCATTATAAGAAATGTTAACTCAGTATATAGTCATAAATGATGTCTACTGCAAATTCACACTTGTAAATCACTCTAGGATCTAAAATTGTAAGACCAAGTTGTAAAGCAAAATGTCAAGTTTCACTGAGTTCTGAGCTGAAGAAGAGGGAGGTTAAAAAAGTTGTACTCTGACCAAAACGGTGTTTTGCTTTTAAGACATGCAGAATTTCATGTTTCACTGGGAGGTGAACTCCCTAATATAAGAAACTGAGATGTTTGGGAAAAACTTGAACATATCATTTTACTTGGTTTGAATGAAATACTATTCATATAGCCATTTTCAGAGAATAAAAGGCTCCAAAATCTTGGTCCATGGAGAAAATTGTTAGTAGGATGGAATTCTACCAGATCTGAAATGTCTTCTTTCTTTAAGCAACAACCTTGCGTCAGCTTTCTCTCAGACATTAAAATCAATGGCAAAAGCTCAGGCTTCAGTACATGAACCATAGTGGTAAAGCTAGCAGGCTTTCTCCACCTTTTAAGTTTAATTTTTAACTGGAAGATAAATTCACTGGCGTGTTTTGGTTCTTTCTTGTTTCCACAGTGACACAAAGTTACTCTGAAACCATCTGCATTGACAAACAGACAAAAACATAGTTTGTGTCAAGTTTTGGCAGGTTTGCTGCTTTCGTACTGCTGAAGAACAGTGATAAGCCTGACCCTGTGTTTCTAGTCATTGTGTCGGCCCTAGGGATTGTCTAATAAAGACTGAAGAATATATATTCAACCATACAACAACATATGAGGTTGTGGTAAATGTCAAAAATAACGGAAACTGTAAAGAAATATAATAATAACTTCATCAAGTGTTTCTGTAAAGCACAAAGAAAAATTCTGTCCAGTTATTGTGAGTTATACACAGGTTTTTCTCCTTTCTCCTCCAGTTTTATCAGTACAGCTACCTGATGAATTTCTGTTTCTTCTGAAAAATGTAAGCTAAGTAGTACAAAATGTTACATGAAACTGGCAGCAGAGCTGATATTTTTCTCAATGTCTTTGACAAGAAAACCTATTGAGAACTTTAGAAAATTTTTCTATGAAACAAAGCTACTTCATCAATAAATGGAAAAGGTGCTACTCAACAGCAATTTGTAAAGCACCTTTTTCATTATCATTCCTTAAACTAACATTTATAAGCATCATATTAATAATGATTTCTAGAAGTAGGCTTCTGAATAAATTATACCTATTATAACATTGCAGAGAAAATTATTCTGAAATACTCAATAAATTATTTAGTGGCAACATTAGACATTGTGGTTCAAGTGATGACTTTTAAATAGCTTTCAATCAGGAAAATTTCCTTTGCAAGAGGATGTGCCATCTTGCAATTCACACTACTGTGTGACAAGATTTTCAATCCCAAATGTTGTCAAGTCAAATGAATATGTCTGTTATATAGAGCAAAAATACACTTTTTGTTAGACAGAAACTGTATCAGGTATGCTACTACATATCCCTACTACATTTTTTTTTTAATTTAAAAACATACCCATTAATCAGTGTATTATTTAAAATCAGTTAGAAACTCAGGGCATTTAAGAATTTTGGCAAATGTGTCAGTCTTGATTTTGTCCCAAATGATCATCAAAATATAATAAACATTATGTTTAGTCTTTCTGTCATTAACAATCATTGAAATTTTGTTCACAAACACTATTTGAGGAAATTAGGTTTTAATTTAGCGTCTCTAATTGTTATGATTACATAAACTACAGACAGGTCTAGGGAACAGTATATGTAGCTCATCAGTGTGACTACTGTGACAACAGAGTACCTAGCCACCCTTACCCTCTTTAAACCTAATTTGCATGAAGCAATTCAATTTGCTTCAATGAATAACTGCTATTAATGTGCCAAGAATTCTGATTTTTAGGTTTTTTATTCAACTCTTGCTGCTTTTTAAAAGTTCTGTGGAAAATTGCTTTTGGGGCTCTTGGGCATGAATAGCACCTTACAGCGCTGCTGCCATGTCAATATTTTTTAAATTACTCAGCATTGGGGAAGGAAGTGACACAGAAGGACAGGGGAAAACAGGCCAAAACACTTATCTGCAGAGACATCAGAATTGTATTTGCCCTTCCCTATCAGACTACAGACTACCCCAAACCCAGGAGAAATAATATGCAGACAATGAAAATTAAAGATTAATTCTACTTGGAGCTATAAACAGCAACAGAAACTTGTGAGTTTTCTTGTTAGTACCACAGGCATTAGTTAAGTGTGTGCTTCCAGATTCCAGAAACCTGCTTAATTTCCTCTAAAGGTCATTGATTTTGGCATAATCATAACAGTTCCAAGTTAAATTAACTATGAACACTTCCATTCTAAACAAATATATTGGGTTTGTGTGACCAGGTTTGGGTAGCAGAGGGGCTGCAGGGGTGGCTTCTGTGAGAAGCTGCCAGAAGTTTCCTTCACGTCCTGCAGAGCCAATATTGGCAGGCTCCAAGATGGACATGCCGCTGGCCAAGGCTGGGACAATCACAAATTATGATAACACCTCTGTGATAACACATTTACAAAGAAGAAGGAAAAAGGCTTTTGTGCAGATATAATTATGGCCACAGAAGAGCCGGGTGAGAATACGTGCAAGGAGCAACTCTGCAGACACCAAGATCAACAGAGAATGAGGGGGAGGAGGTGCTCCAGGCACCAGATCTGAGATTCCCCTGCACCCTGTGGTGAAGACAATGGCAAGCCAGGCTGCCCCCTGCAGATCCACAGGGATGCAGAGACCTGCAGCCCCTGAAGGAGACCCATGCCAGAGGAGGTGGAGGCCAGAGAGGAGGCTATGAATCTATGGGAGGCCCATGCTGGAATAGGCTCCTGCAGACCCATGGAGAGAGGAGTCCATGCTGGAGCAGGTTTCCCAGTAGTATTTGTCACCCCACAGGGAACCCACACTGGAGCCACCCATACTTGGAGAACTGCACCCCATGGAAGAGTGATCCACACCACAGCAGTTTTGGGAGGACTGCTGCCTGTGGGATGGGCCCATGATGAAGTTCATGGAGAACTATCTCTCGTGGGTGGGACCCCACACTGGAGCAGGGGCAGGACTCCTCTCCCTGAGCAGAGGCAGAAACAACCTGGGATGGTGGTAGCCCCCATTCCCTGGTTCTCTGTGTTGCTGGGGCAAAGAGGTGGAGCTGGGAAGGAGGAAGGGGTAGGGGGAATGTGGTTTTAGAGTCTTATTTTACTTCTCATTAACCTGCTATGATTGTGTTAGTAATAAATTCAATTGATTTCTCTAATTCTAGCCTGTTTTGCCTATGATGGTATTTGGTGAGCAATCTCTCCCAGTCCTTGTCTCAAATCATGAACCCTTTGTTATGTTTTCTCTCCCCTCTCCAGTTGCAAAAGGGAGTGATAGAGTGGCTTTGGTGAGTGCCTGGAATCCTGCCAGGGTCAACACACTATAACAAAATTTTCATAACGTCTTCTGCATCAATGAGAGTAACAGAGTATACTAGATTCATCATGTCCCATTATTTCAATTATTTTGCATTTTTTCACTTAATATTTATTTTACATATAGACTTCATGTGCATTATATACAACCATTTCTATTATGTATATAATAATTCTTATACAGAAGTATTTTAAGGTTTTCATTGTATTCAGTATATATATTTTCTTTGAGGAAATTTTTTAATTCAATTATATTTTGAAAACTTAGAGTTAATGGAATAGCTGTCTAGAAGACTGAGATGAAAGGAGGATTAGCTAAATTGTTAGACCATGGTGCTAGTAACCCCAGGGTCAGGGGTTTAATCCCTGTAAAGGCCATTCTTTCCAGAGTTGGACTTGATGAGCTTTGTGGATCCTTTCCAAGTAGGAATATTTTGTGAAAGGCGGATGATGATATAATTGTTACTGCTTGATAGTCCAGATGGTACTATTAATTAATTAATCAATCATCTATATAGTACTATGAACATAAGTGCCATTGTATGAAAGATAACTTCAATGTGCTGTGGAGTTCATAATAACACACCATACAAAAGAAACAAAGACAAGGCATGGGACGCAAGGGAAACTGCAGAGAGAGAATAGTGGTGAGTAATACAGGGAATACTGCCTAGAATAAATGAGTTCTCCGAAGGGTTTTGAAGGAAGAGATAAAGGTATATGGTCTGTTCACAGGGCTGCCAGAGACCTCTTGGGTCAGCTCCCTGCAGACAAATCAAATTGAAATCACTTTCATAAACCCTCCAAGTTCTATCTTTAAAGCTTTTGGGGGTGAATTGCCCTCAGTGCTTGTGCCTGGAAGACTGGCCCAGAACTGTGCTCTGAGAGTTAGAGCCTGTCTTCTCATTCCAACTTCAACTTACTCATAGCGGTTGATAGTCACCTGTTCCCATGCTGATCTGATTTTTTATCTTAAAAAACAGTTCTCTCTCACATGCTCGCCACCTTGGCATACTCATAAACAGTAATATCTTCTCTCATGTTTAATTTTTGCTGGATTAATCTCTTATCCTGAGATTAACATTCTTCATCTCCTTAAAAAACTCTACATCTTCAGACATGATTTCAGTTCATTTTTCCTTAGTGTGTTGACAAAAATGGAACATGATATTAGATTTGAAATCTCACCAGGGCCTTTAAAATGGCATAGACTGTTCATTCTGTCAATTAATTTCCTGGGAAAACCTCTCCAGATACACTAGTATCCCCACTGAGTTTTCCTGATCCTTTCTCTGTGATAGGAGGTAGCCATTCTGTAATCCTGTCTGTAGCAAGTACTACTAGCCATTTCATAGAGGAAGTATCTCCTACAAAAAGTTCTTTTTGTTATCCAAAGCTTTAGGCTGATTCAGCAAGTGGACAAAATCGGCCTACAAGAATGCTGTCAGATGTCAGTGGTATATAGACCCAAAAAACCCCTGAGATCCGGACAATCCCTTTGTATAAGATGCACAACTGTAAGCAGATGGATGATTCTGTTACCTCCTCCAAAAGTGGTGGTAGGAACCCAGAGCTAAACCCAGAAGAATCATTATATACAATTTTCTTTTAGCGTGATAATATATACTGACCTGTTTTTTCTGACTTTTTGGTGTTGAGGTTTTATTGTTTGCTAGAGTCCAGACACTGCTTTCACCAACATGAAACCTTTCCATTAAGGGATTCCTTCTGTCTTTATTCTCAAGGAAATTTTCATCCTCCATAGGTTCTGCATCCCTTCTTTAGTAAGTTGCTGTTCCTATTCCTTAAAGAAACAGACTCTCACATCCTCTATTCAGTTCACTTCAGTAACTAGTTTACCTCAGTGCATCTACTCATCTCTGTCTAATCTTGGATCTTAGTTACTGGCATTCTCCTCTGAGACTTTAATTTGTTTTGCACTCAAATCCTAATCTCATTGTAGATGCTTTTAAAAGTCACAGCTTTGCCACAGTAAAACTCTGATTTTTACACTGGTTTTTCCACAGTTGGTTTTTTAGTCTTTAAGCTTGTTACCTCAATCATCTCTACTGTCTCATTCAAGGGCAGCAATTAATTACTTTCTGCACTCTGCCACACATTGAACTGTTCTGTGCCACTCACAGCACAGGATCCCTAGCCGTGTCTTGTAAGCTGTGAACTACAGCCACACTTACTAAACATAACAAAGTCCCTGGGTCTCACCCTTACAATGGACAACACAGAGATTGGATACAGACAGCAATGGAGTGTAAAAAACTCATCACAGTTCCATGTCCATTCATCATGCTCTCATTGACCTATAAGAAATAAAAAATGAAACAAGATAAATTGGGAGGAGAAATTCTGCCTGGCTATAGAAGATATATCTAAGAGAATACATAGAGATATTAAATTTGAGACGATTTGATGATCCCACATATAATTTGGTTATTTCACATTAAAGTAAAATTCAAATTGTCGTAAGAAATAAAATTATATAGAGTACGTCTATTCATGACCATCAGTGATCTCTAAGTTACCACCTCGTTTGGGATAGCATTATATATATATTTAAGAGCTTCTTACATGTGCAAATATGGAATTCCTCCATAAATAAATTTTTAACCCTCTAATGAGGTCAAGATTTGGACAGAACATTGCAGGAGTTTGTTCCAACCAACTAGCAGTTGTAAGCCTTCTTTATACACCTGCATCTCTGGTGTGTCAGATCATTTCTCAAACATTAATGAACTATCTGTTTTTTAAGACCAAGTGACTTAACTGCAAAGCCTTCCAAAAATTGTGGGGTTATGAAAAGCTCTCTCAAGTCTTTCATCACTGTTCAAACTAAATGGGTCATTTAAAAAATATTAAAATGTCAGTTAATTTAAAAGTTTGATTTTTACCTTCTTGTTTTGGTTAAGGTCAAACACAGAAGCATCGAGTTACTGAAAGAATTCTGATTTATTCATCATTTGATGAAATAAGTTCCTGACATGCTACTACGTTTCTACTGACATGACGTGTATTACACTGCTCAGTGTTTCCTATAAGAAACAAGCTAGTGATTGCATATATTGTTGCCAATTATAAGGGTTAACCTATGCCATTAGTTTTATCTGTGACTTTGACTGTGCCAGCCAAGGGTTACAGATGTATCTTTCAGAGATTTCTGACGCCACTCTGTGAGATTTATGTAGTAGAATGAGCTGAATTTCAGCATTGCAAACAGAACAGTACTAATTCTTTACTAAAAAACCCCCTGATTTTCTTTTAAAAGTTTGAAATGTATATGGAGGTGTATTTATTTTCCTTAGCAAGCATAAATGTACGTGTGTATATATATATATATATATACACACACACACATACAGTACACACTTACTTTCATACTGCCACCACTCTAGATAGGGGAGAAATCCAATAAGGTTTCCCTCTAAGGACTGTCCTAAGGAACCTGCTCACTAAAGAATGCCTTAGTCTATCAGTTCTTGATTATTGTTAAGGGAGGGGATTTATTCTTCCAGGGGATTTGGCAAGAAGATAAGATGCTTCAGACCGCTGTGTACAGAAATTTGGTCACCTGTTTTTCACTTGTTTGTTTATTTTACCTTGTCATGGGACCTTTAGTATCTTCTGTTTGATCCTTTCTAAGACAAGCAGCAGCTCAGATATTTGCCAACTTCTAAAGTTTTTGGGTGTTTTAGCGTTTGTGAAAATGTTGGTGACATTTTCCTGGGCAGTTTCCCATGGAAGAGAAAAATCATAGATAGTACAGTTAATACACCACCAATAATGACCCATGAGCTTGTTCCTTACGTTTGAGAGCTTTCCTGGTCTAGCTGCTAGTGGCCTGTGTTCTCCATAAAAAGCAGAGGAAATATTGCTGCTGTGAATATCATGCCTATGACTGAAGGTCAGTAAAATCTTTTACACATCACCTTGTAATTTCTTTCTCTTTGTTTTGAAGTACATAATTACTTTTGGGCATGTGCATACAGCCATGCAGTTTTAAAACATTATAAGATACGTTTGCTCTCTCAGTAAAGGGGAAAAAAGTGATATTACTTAAATTTCTTGTTGCTATGTGACAAAAAGAGGACTGACTATTTTTATCATGATGTTAAAATATGGTGTGGCATTAAAATGACTTTTGTATAGTTATCAGGTAGTAATTACCATGTGTGAAAAAGCAATTTTATTTTGTAGCAAAAATAGTCAGTGTATCGTATCACACTCTGTTTTCATTTCTCAAGCACATTGTTGCAACTAGCTTCCAAGTTGAAGTTCAGTAGGGATTTTGTGTATCTCAAAAAAAGGGACGACCTTGCACTGTTCAACATCAACTTACCAGGATTCAGCTATCCAGATGAACTGGAAATTTCAGTCTGGAGATATGTTCAGGAGTTGTCATACAAAATAAATTGCTATTACAAAAAACTGACATCAATATAACTTTGTAACTCAAAAATGCATCCACAGTCCATGAACTTCACACCAGGCAAGGTGCTATATGATCATAATAAAAAAGTAATTGTTCCTAGAAATGGTGTGCTTCTGTACAATTTTATAGTACTATTTTAAGGAAAAAAAGTACTCTCCCTTTTATACAGTGTAAAAATTACTCTCAAAATGTATAGTTCTGTTTTATCATCAATACCTAAACATGAAGCAAATGAATATTTTTTTATCTGAACTAGAAAATTGTGTTTTTCTCCATTTACTCTTTCCCCATGATCATTTTTTATGTAAGAGCTGCCACTTTTGAATCAAGTTCTGTAACAGAAAGGCTTTACATTTGACATAAATTTGCTTTCCTCCTATTTCACATGCTCTTTTTTGTTTTGTTTTGAGAAAAGAAAAAAGCAGGTTAGAGTTCAGCTGTCATAAATCAACTTGTCATTGTAACTTTCAAAAAACATATTTGGATGTTATCAAAATAGTGCAGGTAAAATTTTTCATTACAGCAGAACATTCTTGATACATTCACAGACAAAATAATTCAGCAAGAAGCTACCCCTGTAGCCCCCAGCACAGTAAACACCATATTATTCAGAGTATTTAGCAACTCTACCACCAGCTGGGAATCTTGGGAATCTAGAATACCAAATTTGGCCTATAAGTAGAAAAAAATCATGCTCACTACTACAAAAATTTCATGCTGAAATTCAGGCCCTTACATTTAACTTGTCATATTTCACTTTGTCAAATTTCCTCCACCCTAAATGTATTTTTTAAATTTTCATGTAGGAACTTGCTGAGGGAGGAAAGTGTCAGAGATGGAACTGTGAGACAAATTAGCAGGTTCTAGAATTCACTGACCTAAAGACATTTTTTTTATTTTTATTCATATATTTGCACTTTGATGAGGTTCCTTGACATTATGCCCTAAAGATGGGAATTCAGCTTTTATAGGTTAAATTTCTGACTTTTTGTAGACTTTGTGTGCAGATGCTAAATGCTGAAGATATCAATATAGGAATCTAAAATAAAACTAACATATTATGCTTCTCGCTACTTGCTATTAGTTGTAGCTCTTATTTTTCAGTAAAGAAACGTGTTGATTCAAAATTCCCATCTTTCTCTAAAGCTTTTTTTTCTAGAGGAGATGCTTATTTTGAATCACATCCTCCTATTATCCCTCACTTACACATTGCTGTAAAACTAATATATTAACAATTAGTTTATTAATAAATAATAATAAGTCAGTAGAACAAATGAAGCAAGGATCCTTTGCAACACAGCCGTTCCAAGGAAGACTGGAGAGACCCAAGTATTTTTGACAAGACCGTGTTACAGGCTGCTAGATCCACCAAGCAAACAAAGATGAGCTATTTCAAAGGCAATTTTTTCACCTTCATTTAGGACAGCACCTATTGAAATGCAGGGGTGCAGACGGGTTCAAGATAACACGGTAAAATGCCCATGAAACTGTTTTGTGGAGAGGTCCATTTTTGATGGACATGAGCCAGCACAGGCTCTCAGTGGAGCAGCTACATGAGATAAGCCATAGCCAATAAGCTCTCCTCAGAGCAGTGTGTTCTTCATGCACTAAGGGGTCTTCTGAAGAAGAACAGGTCTTTCTCAATCCTTCCAAAAGCCATATGTGCTCAAATTTATTTTTGGAGGGTTCTTTTTTTTTTTTTTTTACTTTTGAAATACCGTCTCACAATAATGTCACTACTGATGCAATTTCCGAGTAGGCAAGAAGAGAAACTATTCCTTCCCTAAGAATTAATTATTGCTTAGCTGATGTAAATGGTATCACTTCATTGATTCAAAGAAACTGCCCCAGTTTACAACAGTAATGCTCTGTCTGATACGGTCAGCCACTTCCATCCATTTCATTTCTACTTTGTTTGCATATTTTTAATTGCAACTAATAAATATCTCCATTATTTCTCCAGGTAGTTCAAAACTTAAATTTCACTCATCCCAAAGCCTTTCTTTTAACTACAGCTATGCGATATTCCTTTTTATTTTTAACCTATATTTTTCAGTGCTATCATAATAATTCTTAAATTTATAATTTTTATATCACAGTGTTTTGTGTTGTTTTTTCATTAAATCTGAACTAGAGAGAACAAGCATAGTTTTCAGCCAATGAAAAAAAAATTTTGTTGGCATCCCTTGTGTTGAATTATTTAATAAAAATGAAGATTTAATATAATCATGTGACAATTATTCCCATTTTGCTTTTGTGTTCCTGTGAGAGTTTGCACAAACCAGACCCTGTATAGTTTGTAACATTTTTTGGAGTGGACAACTGATAACATCTGCATTTTTACCTCATTTCCACTGAGAAATATTTTTAATCCTTCAGAAACAGATTGTAGATCATTAATCATAAAACTGACACTTCAGCAAAGCCATGCACTTTCAAAGTCAAACTGTTAAAATGTTTTCTCAGGAAATATGATCCCTGACTAACTTGTCTGAGCAATAATTATGCTAATTTCATTTCTGCTTCTTCTCCAAAACTTTTCAAAATCTCCGTCCATGAGTCCCGTGGAGGCAGTCTGGACCTCTTTCTGATGGGTACCAAAGAACAAAACCCTATTGCATAATTTCTTGTGGGACACAACCAGAACATTTTAAATAATTCATTTTCTCTATATAAATTTGTTATAAAGGGACCTTATCAAATCGAGGGACACCATGCTATCTAAAAATCCAAAGAATTTTGATGTAGTCTGAGCTTTCCCCCAATATACCCTAATCCTCCTAAAGACCAATATTGGGTACAGCCTACTTCCCTAAACAATATAAAATTTCCATCCCCATCATCTCTTGAAAACTAAAGCAGCTGGCAATACAATTAGAAAGATGAAACTCATTATATGAGATGGCAAAGCTGGACAGATTTATCAAATCAACACTATTTCAACTTATTTTCAGTACAACTGTCCTACATCTGTTCATTGCTTCTGCAAAGAAAAAAAAATGACTACATTTCTTGAATGCTTTTCTCTAAAGAGATCCATGCTGCTCAGACCACACTTGTTTGAAGTAGTTTTCCATCAAATCAATTCCATCCTCATCGTTAGTGATTTTCTTGTTGCATCTTCAGATCTAATTAAGCCAATCATGCCTTTTCAATTAACTACAATTACTTTAATTAGATGAAAAACAACAAGAAAAAAAGGAAAACAACTTCCAAAGTTAATCAAATTAGTGTATCCTTATTTACTGACTGCAATCCAGTCTGTAGATTTCAGTCCAGTTTCAAACTTCAGCACAAACTTAGCTCAAGGAATGGTGGCAATACACAGCTAGCTGAGTTTGGAGAGGGAAATCATGTGGGTTTAATATAACTTAGAGGTGAAACCCTATTCCCTGGCAGCTAGATGTAAAGCAAGCAACTTTCACTACACAACCAGTGGCAAAAACTCAAACCCAAAGTTGTTTGCTATTTGCTACTTATACGTCTGTTTGGAGGAAATGAATGCAGAGTTTATGACTTTTTTAGGAGCCTTCAATTTCTATGCTCTATGTTGAATACAACAGGATTTATTTAAGCCTGAGTCTTTATCACTGTCTTGGAGCACTATTGGTTCTTGTGAATAAACTCTGCCTTCGCTCCCTGTGAGCAGAATCACATTGAAGGGCAGTTCTGGAGAGCATGGCCTGGATTCCTTTTCAGTGGGCTCTAAACTGGAATCCTGAAATACACTAAATCCTTTAAAACTCCTGATGGAAACATAACTATTCAAAATAAAAAATGATGGCCTTTGGACAGCTTTGATTGACAGGCAAGGTGTGTTTGTTTTGTCTGGGATAGACTTATTTTTCTTCACAGTAGCTGGCATGGGGCTGTGTTTTAAATTTGTGCTGGAAACAATCCTGATAACACAGGGATGTTTCAGCTCTTGCTGAGCAGAGCTTACACAGAGTCAAGGCCTTTTCTGCCTCTCACCCCACCCCACCAGTGAGGAGGCTGGGGGGGCACAACGGTGTTGGGAGGGGGCACAGCCAGGACAGCTGACCCCGACTAAACACAAGAATAACCCAGAATATGTGTTGTTGTGCTCAGCATATAGATCTGGGAAAAGGAGATGGAAGAGGGGGATGTTTAGAGTGATAGTGTTTTTCTTCCCCACTCACCATCATCTGTGACAGAGCCCTGCTCTCCTGGAGGATGAACACCTGCCTGCCATGGGGAAGAGGTGAATTAATTCCTTTTTTTATGCTTTGCTTGTATGCACAGCTTTTGCTTTGCCTGTTAAACTGTCTTTATCTCAACCTGCAAGTTTTCTCACTTTTACCTTTCCAATTCTCTCTTCCATCCCACCAAGATGGGGGGAAAGAGGCTGGGGAAGTGACTGAGTAGAAGCACGGAGCTGAGCTGATGATTGGGCTTAAACCATGACACAGGGTGACAAAAAATGAGGCATACATGCAGAGAGGATGTCAGTACATGAGGCCAATCCAAGCCTAAGTGGAGCACAATGCCCAAATCAAATATGAAGCAAATGTAAAAAGTGGTCTTCAACAGCAACAAATATATATCCAGTGACCTGCACTGGATCACTAGATAATGAAGACATAGTCCAAGTTTTGCAGTATTTGGATTGATGAATCGGTCATGGGATTGTCTCTTGCTTATTATAAGTTGAATAAAAATTTGGAAATAACATGAAATGCGATACAAATGAATACACTAAACCTACAATATATTGCTATGACAATGCCAATGCATACTGACATTTGTGCCATCTTCCTTTAGATAAAGCATTTTGTCCTGTGTAGTCTTTGTGTCCTTTCTTTCCTGAAGAACACAAGCAATTTCATTTGCCAGCAAAGAAGATGTCTGAAGTCAAGCTGACAAGCAATGTTCCCTCACATCTTTTCACCTGGGATCATGTCCTTACAGCATGTTCTATTAGCCAGTATTAGGCAGATTTTATATCACAGCTAGTAGGATTATAAAGTTGAAGAATTTTCAAAAGATTAATTTGTTGCAGTTGAGATGATTAAAAAAAATTAGCTTCATACTACCACTACCTCAACTAGTATGCTCCAAGTATGTAAGTTCCCTCCATCAAACAAAATTCTTGACAGAACATTTGATGCAAGATTGAAAATGTGTGGATGCTTCTATGAACACTAATAAGTGGTGAGGAATCCCATGCAAAATGCATTCTGTATTCCTGAAATACTTCCTTCTTTCATGTGTGCAGAGAAGTTTTGCCTACCTTTCTTTTTAGACATTTACAACTCACTACCGATTCAGAGCAATTTACAGACTAATACCAAGTGCCAATTTTTTTTAATAACTCAAATTTATGTTCAGAAATTTATTCCATATTAGTGTACCCCTTACTTGTAGTAGTTTCTTGTAACATGGGAGAAGGAGGATGAAAATCAGTCCCTAACCAGATTTGAAGCAATTTGAAACAATTTCAAAAATCCTATTCTTTGTAACTTTCCTAGACATACCTTATTGGAATTACCTTTATGCATTTATAACTCACTGAAGGAAAAAAAGTAAGAAACTTTATTTACTTTCAGCCACTTTTCACATTTCTATGTAGCTGTGACTCCTTTCAAGAAGGGCGAGGAACAAATTTAGCAACTAGTATTCCTACAACATAAATATAGGTGAAAAGAAGATCTGTGGAAAAAAAATTGAAAAATTCATTTAGATACTTGTATCCTATTTAAGGGAAAGAAGAAGTTTTTCTTAATATTTTCTGAACTACAAGGGTGGATTCTAAAAAACAATGCCTTTTTCAAATGTTACTTTTTATTAGTTTTTCCTCAGCTCATGTTATTCTGCTAAACATGAGAAATTAATAGCGCTAGCTAAAATCACTGTAAAATTTATGCCCAAATCTCTGCCATCATCATTCAACACTGAATTATTCTTCATGTTTATTTTAGTTCTTGGCTTCATCTGAGCAAGGATGAGCAAACTCTGCCAAATTTTATGTTTATATCAGATGAAAGGCAGATGTTCTTGGGAAAATAAGTTGAGACTTCAAGCTTTATTTCAATGGAGAATTAATTCCATTCTCATTGTTTCTCCAAAACAATGGTTCATTGCAATAGTCCAATCAATAATGTTTTGCTTTCAATTTTATAAAATATGATTCTTCATGGTGATGCTTTAATATAGGAGTGCAAAATTTATCTCAGTGATGACTCATGTCATAAGAACTGAGTAAAGAAATTTGGACTAAGATAAATATCTAGAATGTATGTGTGTTTTTCTGACAGATAATGTTTTATCACAGAGCTGTAGAAATGAACTTGCTTTTCCAAGTTTCTGTACAGCCTCTGCAAAAGTGGAATGTACTACACTTGTTGGTTGCTTGTTTGGTTGTTTAGTTTTATCCATATACCATGCTTGTGTTACTCCATGCCTTTTGCTGCATTTTAGGAAACTGTTTTAAATCTCCTGGAGGAACTCAGAGTCAAACTTTCTTTTCTGTTAGCAAAAATATAAAATCCCTTGACCTCTGAATACTGCTTCCATAGCATCTACTTAAATTCACAGTATACTAGGCACCATAAAAAAAACCCTCGCTCCCCAGGTGCCCAATCAGTCCAAGCTGATTCCAAAAGTACAGGTCAAAAAACTTTAATTTTTTTGCGTGCCAAAGTAGAGGAACTGACATGGTGAGGCAAAGATTCAAGCAAAACAACCAGAGAAAATTGTTAAAGAAGCCCAAGGCCATGCAAAAGTGCTGTTCCTGCTGCTGCTGCTTATTATTATTATTATTAGCTGTTATGTAGCTGTATTAGCTATCATATAACTATTATTAGACTAGACTTGGTGTAGTGTTACATTTCCATACTCATTTAAGGTGACAGGAACAGACAGATCAAAAAAGAGGGAGGCACTATGGTTTCAGATTAGCACATAGATAAATGCAAACACATTTCTCAAAGCCAATTTGCAGTATGGCTTCTGAGCAACAGCACAGAATGCAGAAGAGCACCTCCCTAATATCTATGGGTGTGTATTGCTTTAAAAGGCAAAAAACGGTCTCAGATGCACAAAAGACTCTAAGAAGAAAGAGTCAGTAGCTCAGAGATTTCACAGAATTAACTCTTCCAATTGTAAAGCAATGAGTAATTGATCACTCAAAATTAATACCCTCCTTTCCACTCATTCTTAGCTACATCTGAAACAAAAAAGTCCAGTAAGGAACTTAATGAAATAAAAAGGGTCAATGAGATCACTAACTCTATTTTTTTTCTCAGTCAGACATGGTCTCCAAAAAATGTCTGTGCCTCAAGGTAGGTTTAATAGTTATAACATCTCCATATTTCTTTTTATCTTCTTTTTCTGTATAGATGAAATGCATAGACTGTTTTCCTCCAAGGACATGCATCTCATAGTTGCCACGGCACTGTTTGTTTAAAGTACAAAATGCATTTTGCCACACTTCAAACAGCATGGCATGTGTATCATCTTTCAGCCGTTCTGAAAAATGAAGTGCATGAGGTCTGGTAGTGGTGAGGATGTTTTTGTGTATCACTCATTCAGGTGAAAATTGGAAAGGTGAAATCAAGTGTATAGCGATTAGAAAACGCTGCAGTGAGTAGCTGTAATCAGGCTGATAAAATGTCACACCTCAGACCTGGTTTCGGGTAATTTAGAGATCACAGAATGGCCCAGTGTAAGGCATGCAGATAATAAACTATAGCACTTTGACTAGTTTTGAGTGATTTGCAATAGCTAAAGATTAGAAATAAAGTTTTCATTGTATTCTCTTTTCTTTTGATTCCAATATTATTTTTCTCAGTGTCTACCATTTAATGCAGGCTGTGTGCCAAAACAATCTTAGAAAGTCTGCTATGCCAGATGTCACCCTTTTGCCCTTTTGCTATGTCTGCAGATTTTCTTTTAGAAGCATTTGAAACTAAGTTAGTGAGCATACATTTTCCAGTAAAAAGAGGCATTATGAATAACCCTTTTTATATCCCTGAATTACATCCACAAAGTACAGTACACATTATACATCAACTACACCAACTATATCTTTTAAGAAAGGTTATTCTTAACTCTTAGCTATGTGGAGAGTACTTTAGTGGTGTCATTCTTTCAAATACTTACAACAGCTATGATGGAAGTTAATATTAGGGGTTAATAAAACCCAACAGAAATGGATTTTACAATATTAATTTGACCTGTGCTGGGTAAAGATTATTTATTTTATTCTACATACTTCTTGGAAGTTTTTTTTATCTTCTGGTATGCAAGAACTCTATTCTATTATTTCCAAAGGAGAAACTGTTCCTGTTTGAATTCTTTATGTAGCAATAGGATTAATTTTCTAATCTTTCCTTCCTTAAAATGTGACTTACTAGAAAATAGAAATGCCTATTGCTTCTCAAGTTATAGGCATGTATAAAACCATTTTATTTTCATTAAAAGAAAATTAGACATACATAAACTCTAATTTTCACAGGCCTCCCCCATTCTTCAAGTACCAGGCACTAATCAAATAGTTAAACGATATTTTCTTTCTTTGTAGAAGAGATAATTTTTTAAAAACTTGAATTTAACAAAACCTCTAAATATTACTATGTGTCTGGTGACAGTGTATGGTCAGACTTCCTTGCAGATGACTGTAATGTGTTCTCATGAGAAAATGTGTTGGTGTTTTTGTTGTTTCAGCTTTTTTATTCAATAAAGGCTGGGCAGAGGTGGATTGCTGTGGGTCACTCCTTCTTTTGGATCAACCATGGAACAAAAAAAAAAAAGAAACAAACAAAAATCACTA
>WEKY01002083.1:168509-186499 GCA_013390045.1 Picathartes gymnocephalus | reverse complement strand
TCTATATAGATACATATATATAAAACACATTTTTAAAAAGGTATATTTAAAAATCTAAATAAAATTTGTTATATACTTCAGGCAGGAATTTAGTCTTTCACACATTATTTTCAAACTAGCTTCCCAATAAAGGTTTCAAATTTGTCCCCTAAAATCCATTTTTCTTCACTGAAGAAGTCATTCAATGTCACCAAGATGGTTGCGCAACAAACACATTGCAAATCAGACAACATTTAATAATCAGATCATATTTGACATGTGCAGAATATATCTGAGTCCAAGAACCATGAAATATTTTCAGCCATATAATTTATGCTGCAGCAGCAGAGGAGCAGAAGAGAATCAGACAGGTGCTGGCAGCACACTAATTTCTTGTCAAATGTAACTTAAGCATGTCTAAGTGAATCCAATGGCACAGGCACCTTGGTTGATGGGTTCTCCATCAACAAAAAGACAAGGCCCACCATTAAATGCCACTGTCATGATTGAAAGGCAAAGCCTGGTGATCTCGTCTGTGAGAAAAGAGGAAACAAGGTAACTCCAGACTTGGGGGGTCCAGAAAAAGTTGTTGCAATCTCCATGTTGAAAGACCATCTCCCTTCTCTCTAGGCAGGGTCCCACATGGCAACCAAGAGCAAGTGGATCCGAGTGAGCAGCCCAGAAGATGCCATAGAGGATGCATGGTACAGGATGAACTTCCCCTGTATGCAGAGAAACCCCAGGCACATTCCCTGCACTGCTAGGTGCATGTCAGTCAAGCTTTGCCAGGGTAACATCACCCTGCACATGCCAAAATATGAATCCACCCTCTTTTGTTACTGTTTGTTCCTGCAGCTGCCTCTCCGTGGGTTTGGGCCTGAGGACGGAGAGGGCAGGAGGAAGACTTTCAATCCCTATCCCAATGCCCTCTATTTTTCAAATTTTCCAGCCTTGAATTGACAGAGGACATCACAGGTGACTGTGTATGTAGCCAAAAGCAGTTGTCTCCAGGACTTGCTCAAAGAATAGACAAAGTAGGGGAACTAACTCAAAATTGCCAAATAGTAGCTGATTTACAGGGTCCTGGGAAGGAAGTGCTGGTGCTGAGTGACTGCTAAAGAGTCTGCTAGAACCTGCAAGATTTTACAGCAGGTTTTATGCAAGACTTAATCACCCTCATGGACATTTTTGTAAAAGGAGCACATTTAAGCCCAATCAATATGGAAAATTCTAAAGGAATAACTAAGACATCTCACTAGCTCAAACCACTGATAACATGGAGCCTTTTAGGAGTTGGTAGGCAAGAATTTCCTCTGTAAGTTTATTGTATACTCACTTCTACCACCCCATTTCCTACTCTCCTAGTAGTTTTCATGCTGACACCAGAGGCAAAAGTCAAAAACGTGTTACCATACATAAGTTATTTCAAGGCACTCTTCTTGCTTTAAGTAATTTAAGCCAACGGTTTAAATCAAAATTTTGTCTTGCCTCCAAGCATCTTAAGGGTCCATGGAAGATATTACAGGGTTTTTATTTCCACTGCAATGTGATAAATACTGCTACAATTACAGGCACCATTCTTGGCAGCCTCAGATGCACCAGCCTTGCCTGTCCAGACTGCCTTTGAACTTGCCCTTCTAAAGTCTTTCCTTTATATGAAAACATGATCTAGGGGAAGGAAGCTTGTGCTGGCCTGCACCTGCCCTCCATGCAGTCAGAGCACAAGAAGTTGCCTCATTTTAATTTGGCTAGTTTGAGCAAAAGCTGAAGATTTTACCCTGCAACTTCTGTACTTTTGACACCTGAGAAACTCTGATGGAAGCCAGCTCAGCTCTCACCGAAGTCTCTGCCATCCTCCAGTTACACCCAAAGTCGGCTGAGGTCTTGTGTAGGCATTAAAATTCCTTAAAACTCATTTTGACAGGAAAACCCTTCTTTTCCAGAAGGTTCTGGCTGAGAAACACACGTCCACTCTCCAGACCAAAAAAATTGAGGCCTGCCCTATACAGGAGATCTTCTGTCTTCCCCTTCTTCCCCCTCTGCCCTGTGAGAGAGCTGGGTCTCCTCAGTTTGAGGGTGCTTACCAGGGTGGAAACAGGACTAAAATAACTAGAGAAATTTTCTTACAAAATATCAGATTGTATCCATTGTGCAAGACTTCTCCGTGAGTGGCTATAGCATCCTCATTCTCCACAGGATGGCCCTGAACACACCCTGTAAGTACAGGACACCCAAAGAAAAATGCCCGGCTCAGCATCAGCCTGTCCCTGCTCTGTCAGCCTTTTTTGTATCACTGTGTGATCCTCAATATTTATCCACTTCCTCTTTTCATAATTAATAAAATTGTTTTATTTGCACTTATCATCTAAAAGCAGTTTAAGAACCATTCAGTGTTCCCAGCACCCAGAATAACAAAAAAGCCAGTAGCCTTGACATATAAGAACAGATATATAGTGTCTGAAAGGAATAAAGCACAGATCCACATACCAGCCCAGGAAATAAATTTCCTATCAGGGAGAATTTATTCCCATTTTTAGTTGGACTATACTAAATTATACCAGCTCAGTGATAAAGTGATTAGTCCATACTCTGCTACACCTCCCCATTTAGTCCATGTGGAACATAATTAATGTGCAGTTTACACTTCTCTTGAAAAAATTAATAAACACCGGTAAAAAAAAAATCTACATTACACTGACCAGCACCACATCACTTGGGCACCTCCATGATTCAATATTTTGCTGCAAATCACCACCATTTATTTAGACTCTTTCCATGCGTGAGAAAATGCTTATACCCAAGTTGCTACGAAATAATTGTTCAGGTTGCAGGTATTTTGTCAAATTCTTTGAGAAATATCTGTGTTTCAGTCACGCCATCATTACCATTGGCTACAAATTCAGTAATGTTAAAAAATATCTATCAATTCAGTATGTCAGAGATTATTTTTAGATATGTATAACGGTGTTACTGTTCATCAGCTCTCATCCCTTAACATTTGCTTCACTACTTTATTAATAAAAATGGACTTAGCATGTGCAGTTCCCATTACAGCTCCCCATGCTCTCCCATCCGTACTTTTCATAATTTTCAAAACTTACAAAAATATCACATCTTCTTTTCAGTTTCTGTTTCAGATTTCTACAGTCACAGCAGTCATTTTTATCTATTTGAAAGGAGATTACAAATTCAGGGGCTAATTTCAGGAACATTGCAGAAAATCTATTAGAGCAACTTACCACATACTGCACTTTCAAACACTCCCGATTCAGCATTGAACTCTTACAATAAAAGCTTTAATAATCAAATCTAGGAAGTCAGATCAGCTCTCACCGAAGTCTCTGCCATCCTCCAGTTACACCCAAAGTCGGCTGAGGTCTTGTGTAGGCATTAAAATTCCTAAAGACTCATATAATACATCGTCTCTTTAGTGTCAATGTGAAATCTAATTTGCATTAAAAGAACTATTGGTTACAAAAAATTTAATAAGGATGAAAATAAATGAGTCTTAAAGCATAGCCTTAAAAGGATAAACTTAAATTGGTCTTTCAAGTTCAGCCTTCCATTTCATTACTGTTTCATTTTGATTTTTCAGACTTAGAATTGTATTAAAACTTAAAAATCAAGTACACAGGCAGCCAGTGTGGGTTTATTTGGAATTAATTTCTTTTGAGAAATATGGTGTTGTGCCTACTACCCCCATGTTGTAAGGAGCAATCAATAGTCTGCAGAAATCTCAGCTGCTGAGGCTTCAGTGCTCACCCCTGAAAAATCTAGCTCATTAGCTCTTAGCTATATTTGCTGCTTAGCTATGTAGCCTCTGCAAGGCTAATGAGTAAAAAGCAGTCAAGACTTATTTCAGCCATAAAGTCAAAGATCTGACTGAATGCACACAAATAGATGTCATGCTGAGAAAGAGGACATTGTCATTACCCAGACGCTTTTCTGAGTAGAGTCCCACTATAAAATACATCTATCCATCTATCAATCTTCAAGTTTAAGAGTTTAGTTAAAAGTCTGAGCTTGTTTTTCTTTGCCTTCTGTTAAGAAAGCAAACAGTTCATGTTTAATGTTTGTAAACAAGAGAAGAAAATCACAAAAAAAATCAGCCTAAAAACTAAAACACTTATTCAAGTTTTCCCAAACACAGAACAGTAAAATTTCTCATGAAACAGCTTAAATATCAAGCAGCTTGAAACAAATCAACTAGAACTAATTTTTTTACCATGTTAGCAACTGTACTTGCAAGTACTCACAGCACTTGAGAAGGCCATGTAGAGGAACCAGACCAAAAAGCAACAATGACCCCTTTTTAATTGCAGCAGCACTCGATTTGTCACAATCATGAAGATTATTTTGTGACCCATTGCTGAGCGTTAGAAGAGGTGACTGTTTCCCTTGAGGAGGCTAACAGGCTCCCTCTCACTGCTCTGCTGTGGTGCCTCTTCCAGGCTTCCACAGAGGGAACACCAAGAGAAGACAGCAGGATACAGTGTTCAATATGAACTGGTTGAAAGCTGCAGCAGTTTAGCACAGTAAATATTTTTTCTCCCTCTTCCCTTAGTGGCAGAAATCAATACAGTTGACTAATAGAAAGTCTCTCCTTCTTCAAATCTTCTATTGTAGGAATTTCAGAGAATTAACCTTCAAAATGTTTCTTCTTTGTGTTTCTTGTGCTTTCTTTATCTTTACAAGAAATGAACACAGTTCATATCACTGTTCTTGTTTTTGTAAGTGATTGACAAGGGCTCCTTTTCTGCCTGCAGGCCAGGAGAAAATGTAATCTCCAGCTATGGTAAGACCATTAGTAAATGTTTGCAATTTAGAAGAGCAACTCTCAAAATAAATGCAGGTATGCACATTCAAAAATAAGAGGCTTGAAAGGCCAAAAGCTCCCAAAAGCTGATCAAAGTTACTTAAAGTGGACAAGTCTCAAAACATACAGATTTTGACTTTTAAATGCTACTCCTCACAAAAGTTGCAGGCCAATTACAAAGTTCTGATTTTCTTAGAATTTCTTTTTTTTTTCAAACAGGCAGAGGGCTCAGCTTTAGTTGCTTGCTTTCTGAAATTTCTGTTAGTGTAAAAAATGAGGGTGCTCTACATTATCTTTTTTGCTAAAATGAAAAGAGAAACTTCCCTGACTGCTGGTTGAAGTTAAGGGGAATTGATAAATTACTTTACATCCCAATGGACACAAAATCTCCAAAGTTTTAGATTCCAATTGAACAAGAAATTACTTCTGCAACTCAGTCAGCAGAATCAAATATAACTGTGGGGTTTTTTTAATCTCATCAGAATGTGACAAAAATCAGAAAATTCATAGCTTTGTGTCTGCAAGATGTGAATGCACAAGTCACAAACGTTCTGTTTAGAGAATCCTAATTTATGAATGCCGCCTTTGCTTTCACAATGCTAATTTAAAATTTAGGGATCCTTGGGATGCTGAGAAGCTGACAGCAGCAGCATCTGGAGGGCACAGAGGAAGAGATAATGTCAAAAGATCTCCTTCAGCTAGACTAGCCCTATTTTCACACTTCCCCAAGCACACCTTGCTCTCAAAGGTGCTCTGAGCTCTCAGACAGTTAGTTAATATACCATGCTAAGCACAAATCCACTGGCTAAAGCTAAGACTTCTCTCCTTTTTATGTCTCTCTATTTGGCAACTTCATCAACAAACACTTCCAAAGAGATATTTAGAGAAACTTGTAGCTGATGTGTTTGCTCTACCCCAGGAGGTGGGGTGGAGGACCACTGGGCTGGTGTTTGCTCCAGCAGTGCTGTGCTCTGGCCCAAGGCCCAGTTTAAGCAGACTGATAGAAACGAGCTTTCAATAGAAAAAAACCAGTTTCTGAGTGGCACCTGAAAGAGCTGACAGAGAAACTGCCCTCTCCCCTGGAGGCATTTGCCCTTCAAATACTTAGGGTGAGCGAGGTGGGGGCTGTGAGTGCTATCACACTTCATCTCCCCCGGCTATAAATAGCAGCCACAGTGAGATGTGCCCTCAGCCGGCCAGAGATTGCACCCGACCCTCCTGCCTGGGGCCAGCACTGCCATGCTCCAGGTTTTTCTCACCTCCTGGCTGCACACCACACCACTGGTGGGCGAGGTGACACATGGCAATGCTGACAAAAATGCTGAACTGCACGCCTTTGACCAGGGCTCTGCCTCTCGCCCTCTCCCCTGACTCTTCTCTCTGCCCCTCTCCATTGCAAGGTCTTGGTGCTCCCCACACGTCCCGTGTGGCCTCACAGATGGAACTCTACCCTGCAGAAGCATCCCGCAGCACAGCCCACGGCATGGCCTGGCTGGGTTTCTGCTGGAGTGAGGCTTGCACGGGAATGATCTAATTTAGGAATGTGGCACAGAGTTCAGATACTCATCCAGAGCTTAAGAAGCAAATGAATTTTTCATTCTGCCAAATTTGGATAGATCTTGCAGTACTTACTAAGGAAATTCACCTCAAACATTTGGTTTTAAGAGGAGTTTTGGCTTAGTAGGCAAAAAAAAACAAACACCTTAACCCTAAGATGCAAAAATTAATTTTTCTTTGAAATTCTCATGAGATTTTTGGTTGCTTTTGTCCAAACTACAAGAACAATTTCAATGTGCATTTACCCTTCTGCTTCCAGTCACAACCTGGAGCCTCAAATGTTAAGTTTCAATGAAAAATATCTGAGAAAAACTGAAGAGATGAAGAAAACAGATCTCAAGCACTGGACAAACATGAGAAAACCTCATTTTATTCCTGGATTTTTAAACAACAAAAGCATGCTCTCTCATCCTTCTGTAAGAGATGCATGTTTTAAATGTGTATGTTAACGTAAACAAGAGAAGCATGTGCAATGCCACATGCACAAAAAGTTCTCTCTTTTGACTATGTTAAGAAACTGTTTAGTTTGAAATACCTACAGCCAGCAAGTGCTGCCAGTGATGTACATCTTCCTGTGCACAACAGAGAGAGAGTGTTGCTGTTCTTTGTTACATGTGGAGGCTCTTTGAGAGCTCTGAGAAAGCCAACCACTTTCTCTCCAGCAGTAACAAGCTCAATAGCCATCTAATCGTGTATGGTAGGAATGTAAATACCTATTTCCCACTACAGCCAAGAGATACCATTTTATTTCTGGCTCATCTAGCTCTTCAGTCTGTTGTGTCCCTGAGGATAATTAGTCCTGAACTCAGGGAAACTATTTATCTTACACTGGGGATAGTCTATCAAATACTTCTTCACACAAAAACTCATTTAAAAGGATAAAAAACACTCCCTGAGGAACTGAATATATTTTCAGCCTTCTAGCCATTTCCAGCAGGTGACATATCTGAAATCACAGAGCCTTCCCTTGCTAAGTAGGTGAGAGCAAATTAGCATCATTTTGAACTGGGGAAGCTGCACCATGGCAGCCACTGAGGAGCAAGTTCTATTTGTTGTAAACAAATCTGATTTGCTCAGTTTTGCCTTCCCACAAATATTACACTGTAATAATATGCAGAGAAAAGTGTTTTACAGGGCAAGCCCCCATCATCACTGGAAACAGGCATGGTTTTTATCTCCCCAGCAGAGGAAAAATAAACATGACAGTTTGCAGTTACCACAGGTAGTGGCTGCAAAGTAAACTCTCTCACCAGAAGTTCCCCCCAAGGCTCCTTTAAATATTCCATGACTAGATACCTCCAAATGCATCTCCCAAAGGATCAAAGTACAATTTTCTTTCACTTGATAGAAGGCACTGAGTGGTTGCTATCATTTTGCAGTCATAGTCCTTTCGCATCCACTACTTACAGAAAGAAATACTCTTTGAGGCTTTTCCTGATGCAGTGATTGTCCGTGCCACCAGAGCTTTATTTTGGCCAGAGATGGCCACAGTGTTTTTCTGGGAGGACAAGCATCTTGTTCAGACCCCATCAGAAGAGGGAGCTCAGCTCTTACAGCAGTTAGGCAAGTCTCTGATCATGCAACTAGAAGTGTGCTGGTCCAGCAAAAAGGACTAGGAATATATAGAGGATGAACCCATCTAGAGGTAAGTTCTAGGTATAAACTACAGGCATGTCCTGATTTCCATACTTGGAGAAATAAAGTACCTCTAACACATTTTAAAATTAAAGGAGTTAAAGGACTGGCACAGCTACATCTGCCTGGCTCTTCTCCTGCATGCAGACACAGCCCTTGTGCACTAAATTCTTCTGAATGAGAAATTACAGCAAAGCCCTTCATGGATATTGGTGGAAGACTGTGTCCTCTGGAGTGTGCAGAAGAAGCACTTGCTCCTTACAAATAACACTAGGTAAATCTGAAAGCCTTGCAAGGTTTTCATCACTTACTAAGGAAAAATTCCTAATTAAGGACCGAATAATGGTACAAAGCTAAGACACGTTCCCACCAATCCATCAGGCTAACTGGCCATGATATGCTGTCTGGTTAATAAATGTCACCAAGTGCTCATTAACATGTCCTTTATTAAAACCTATGTAGAGAGGGCAGAAATAAAAATTATGCAAAACAGTGCATAAAGCTGACACCATCCTGGACCCCATGGTGCAGGTAGGTGACATGTTGGCTCCATGGGAGTTTGCCCTTGCTTTCCTGTGGACACAGGGATTTCCACTCTTAAACAGCAAGTCAAGACCCCATCTCCAGCCTATTGTGACCAACTGGAGAACATGGTGGTTTTAGTATTCATGTTGACCTACTAAAGACAGATATGCACACACAATGCCTCTAGTTTGTCTATACAAAACTCCCATTAATCTCCATGGAAATTATCCCAAAATATGAATTCTTTACTGTCAAAGCTCTTGCCCTCCCTCTGATCTCAGGAACAAATCGCTACTCCTCCCTGTTGGCTGTTTGTGAATTCATGGATTAAGGAGGTCATTAAAAAATGCAGATTGAAAAACAAACAAACAAAACACTGAGAAATTAGAAAAGGGCTGATTACATTGTTTACACAACATTGCTTCACCTTAGGCAGGGTGAGAAATTGTCTCCCTCTGTGTATCCACAGCAAGGAGAATATGCTTCTTTTGAAAGGGACTGCCACCCTGCCACCATAAGCAAAACCTGAGTCCTAGTTTGGTTTTGTTTCCATCTTTATAATTAAAAATTTCCATTGGTATCCATCCTCATTAAGGTCTGGATAAGGAGATGGGACCAGGATGTCCTCTTTGCAATACATTGCTGATGATCATCTTTTCAGAAGTCCCCACAAACACAGAGCCACTCTGACCACAGGGAAAGACAAATTTCAGGTGGAACTGTGGGGAGGAACCGAAAAATTTTCTAAATAGCTTTACCACTGGAGAGACTCTAACACAAAACCCAGAAGGGACCCTTCTGAGGTACCTGGACACCTCAGAAGATGTAAATTTATAGTATCTCTGTCCCTCAATTTCACTATTTTTCCTGTATTGTAAAAGGCCTTTCCCTCCTAAATGCACAATGACAGGGCTTCTTTAGCTGAGGTCTGGTGAAGGGCTTTAATGAAGACAAATGTGTTAAGTTGGCAATTATTATCCTTACAACCTGTTAAGCTATTAACAACAAAGACAGGAGCTAGGAAGATCTGGCATAAGCATGTTGAACTTACCATGCTTTCCAGACCAAAGTGGACACACTCAACAAAGCATGTCCCCATAGCAGCAAGAATAGGCTTGCACTAAATGTCATATTTATCTAGGCTTCACCATGAACTTAATCATAATGAGGGAGAAACAGGCCCACAAGAAAACATCAAAGTCTTGGACAATTACAATATATTAAACTCCTTAACAATATTGAAACCTCCAATGCTGAAGTTTTTCTACATTTTATTTCATTCTCTTTAAACTCCTGGGAATCTGAGATCAGGAAAACAAAAGGATGAAGCATCTGCCTTCTGCAGCCTTCTGCAGCACATGAATACAAGGACAAATATTGTCAGATGCACTTGACAGCTGTAAAAGCAACAGATTCTTTCCAGTCAACTCCTAGATAAGGAAAGGAAGATAGCTGCCCCTGGGTCATAGGCAAGGAAGAAGTGATGTTTTAAGAAATTCCCTTAGGCTGAATTTCAGTAAATATCTCCTTCATGTGTGAGGTGAGTTCTGCCATTTTCCAACAGAAACTGAGACCAAAGCAAATGAATAGGACCTCTTAAAACAAAATGTGTGGGCACAGGAATTAGCATCTTGCTTTTGAAACTGGGCAGATGAGTAAGAGGGCTGGATGAGGTCTGGGGTTGGGTTTTGCGGAAATGAGATGTGTGTCTGGAGGCTGCCAAAGGTACGAAACATGGCCTCAAGGGGTTAGGAGGGAGTAAAGACTGGTAGATTTTGCATATTTTTATAATATATATAAATAAATATTTAAAATATTCCAGAGTGCTTGTCTGAGGCCCGCATAATCTAAGCCCATCCGTTTCCTGGAGACAGGTCATATATAGTTACATTAAAAAATTACATAGCATTGTAAGTACCTGAGAACTTCCTTTTAAACATATATGTAATAGTCATCCGTCTACTAAAATCTTTATACTGACCTATCCTGACCCATGTACATGCATTTTATGAAATGTCTGTCACTTGCTTTGGGTCACAGCAATTTTTAAATTTCTTACCACAATTCCTCCATGCTCACCCATCATTACCAGCAATAATGCAAAGATGAACAAGGTGAAAGCTGTGCTGACTGCACACAGAGATAAAGAATTTGTAATATATTTAATAATTGTTTTTAAAAGCAAATAAATGCATTACTGTATCTTTGAGTGCATGTGCCTAAGGCAAAGTATATTCAAGGAAAAGCTGTTGAATAAGAAAATTATGCTTTTCAATTTTTTTCCTAACTTCATTAAGGTTTGCATTTTTCCTTCAGATTTCACAAGAAGAATATATTTTTAATTGCTGCATGTGAACATTTTATATTTTAGCCTGAGTATGAAAGAGCCTGAGTATGAAATATCTGGATCAATGGCAAGTAATTTAAAGCAACCTGAATAAATACATGCTCATCTGAAGGAGAAAGAACATGAAATTTGCCGTCAAACTTCAGCAGTTCTTGAAACTACCATCTCACATGGATGGTCATCTCACATGGATGGAGTCAGCACTCAGGAGACCTGAGGAGAGGGACCTGCACTTGCATGAAGAGCAGAACTCTGCCCTCTAATTGGCAGCACAGAGGGTCACACACATACATTTTCCTGAAGGTTTTTTTTTTCTCTTCTGTACTACCCCTTCCCATAAATTAAGTTAGAGCTTTCTGTGGTTCCGGAGGGCCAAAGCCAAAGAATGTAGGAATTCAAAGATTTGTACACCACAAATTTCCTGTACTACAGGAATTTCCACCAGCTTTTCCTCTGAGTTTTCCTTCTCCCTGCTTAATCTCTACTCACTGAAAAATAAATAAATAAATAAATGGATAAACAAGCAAGACTGTTCAGCCACTTAATAAGGTTTGGTGTGGACTGTAAGAGCAGCTGCTGAAATAAAGTTGCATTTAACAAAAGCAAGAGAACAAAAATTTGAAAATCTCCAAGTATCTTGGTTCAACAAAACACATAAATGCCGAACAGGTTGTCAGAGGTGTACCTCACCCTCCAATCACAGCACACCCTTTTTCCTCCTTTTATTCTGCACTGAAGGGTAACTGCCTGGTCAGGATTACTGGGCCTCAGGTACAGAAAGTTTAAGATAAAAGTGAAAAGCATGTCTTAGATGACTATTGTGAAACTATATTCTTCTACTGAAGAACAGCACATTTTAATTACCAATGATAATAAATCAGAGCCTGGTGAACATTACCCACCATGAGCAGAAAATATAAAACTGCTGAAAGACAACTACAGAAACAATGTATAAGGATTAGAGGTAAATTGCAGTCAATTCTGCCTTAAAAAATTAGTCCTTAAAAAAATCACTTTGCATCTTTAACAAGAATAATCCAGTTTTCATGGCATGATGGAGCAGAGTGCAGGACATGACCACACTGAGCCAGGCAATCTTCATCTTTCAGACATTGCAGAATTTCTCAAAATTGACTCATTAGATAAATTAACTCTCTGCAATCAATATTGCACTGTGAATTTATGCCTTCTTTGCATATTTAAAATTTAGTTAGATTGTCATTTGAGAAAAGAAAATAGTGCTTCTGTCTTCCACACTCAACTTGTTAGTCTTATCTAGGTCTTTAATTGTAACTTTGTAATCTATAAATTATAAAGTCTGAGTCATGTAATCCATATGGAACCATAAATGTTACTTAAAACACAAAGAAAAAAAAGAAAAAAAAGCCATTTCCTAGATCTTGATAGAGGAATCTCATTAAATAGAAGTTAAAAATACGTAATCTTATATCAGAAACTATTTAATTAGAGACAAACATGTCTACAGTTTTCTGTTGGACTGTGAAGTATTGTTGAAGAGATAGAGCTTCTTTAAGTGGCATCTGTACACATACACCTGTATATACACACCTACATGTGTGTTTATATCAGACAATATTAAGGAACCATTTAATAAGTATTTAAATTAAAGAATGCTGACCCATGCTATGTTAGCTCACATGGCAGAAGTGCCACAGAGGCCTCTTAGGCTACACTGCCTACCCATGACCGATGCCACCCAAGGTGTCCAGTGCCTGCATCACTTGAATATTGAAACAAAGTCAGAAGTAACCATCCTAGTCTGTGTCCACAGAGTGACAGAATGGGCAATCTTTAACTATTGTTGTGAGTGTGGAAATCCCTTCCCCTGTGAGTGCCTCCCTCTCCCACTTCCTCCTGGTCCTCACTCTCCTGTGGCCCGGGTCTCAGTGTTGCTTGCCCAGCTGATTTGGTGAGGCCATGTGCCAATATAACACAAATCATCATCAGTGTGCTCGATTAACAGCAGAACACAAGTAAACCCATTTTAGCCTTAGTAATCCCAAGGTTGCACTGGCTGGCACCCACACAAAAGTGGGGAGAAAGACACTTAACACAGTGCTCCCATTAAGATCGATGTGTAAAACAATGCTGTTACACACACAAGAACGGGTCTTCAAATGCTGTATTAACCCACAGCTGCACATAGGTGTGAACAAATTTTGTATCAAGGCAACTAGCCATGTGAGGCCACAGTGATCATTGCCAGCTTTTCACCATAATTAATTTTAGAAGTTAAAAATAAAATCCCTAGGTTGCTATCAGAAATCATCAAACCACTCACAGTACACAAATACCTTGACTATCTGCAACAAGATCTTCTGGGCTGCCATGGGTTTAACATATAAAACTCACCTCCCAGGAAAACTGAACCCCATGGGAAATAATGTTAAAATATCCTTAAACTTCAAATAACCTACATGTGGGGAAAGGTTTCTACTGCATTCTGCACCAAGGACAGAAAGGATCATGACTCTGACTGAATAATCTTCTTGATTCTGAAGAAAAGGTCCATGTCTGGTAAAACAATACACCTCTATTCCTTGCCATACCTACAAACAAGCTGCAATTCTGCCGAATTAAAAGAATTTTTGACAATTAACACATGGTCCATATACGCAGAAATGTGGTAATTGAGGTGTACTGGCAGAGGGAGGTATAAATAGAATGGAATGTTTAGAATGATATGTCAATATTCCCAATTAGACTGAATATGAAAATCCAATGTGATGGGTTTAGAGAAGCTGAAATTTCTTTATTTATAGTGAATAAATCTAGTTATTGGGATTCAGGTGATTGATCCCAATCCTAGCTCTGACACTGCTTCAAAATGGGAGTTTGGGAAAGTCACTTAACTAATTTTGTTTTGCATCAGAAATGACAAGCACTTCTTCTTTCAGCAGAATACTTAATGATGTCCCCAAGGAAACACACCAATGTTTTGACTTCCTTGATTTAATTCTGTGATGTAGACTGTGATACAATGGAAGACCAAAGCGATTTACCAAAGTTGCCTTTAAGGTTCAGAGGCAGCTCTATGGGAAGAGGACAAGCAGTTTCTGAAAAGGTCTGTTCTAGGTAGCCTCACAAGGGTATTAATCACACTGATGACTCAGAAAAGGTAACTCTGACTAAAGCTATTGGCAGCCAAACAAAATATGAGTAAGGCCAGTTTCTGAGCACTTTACCATAGAGCATTGCTAATGGCTTCTATTTTATATTAAAAGCTGCTACTCAGCGGGAAGTGATACACTGGAGGCAATGTCAGAAAGTTTTTTAGTGGCTGGCAACCCAACAGCAATGTTATGTTACATACAAATCATTTGATGTAGTTTTAAACATCTTTTCTAATGGCTGAGATAGCTCTCCAGACATCAAGCTAATAAAAATGACGTGGTGTAATTTGACAAGCCTGAGCAATTGACAGGCTTGCAGAATACAACTGTTGATGAGATGGTTTTAATTCAAGGTAATCCAACTGCTGTCTCAGCCAGTTCAGTCTCAATCTCTGCAGAAAATCATGAAACTTGTAGCCTGTATGCTCCAGGCAGCCCTATCTAAACCCAAATACCTCCTCCACCCTCCTTTCTCCCTCCATTTTGGCCTGTTACCCATGCACCATATCTATGATCTTCCTGGCAATAATTAAAATAAACAAACAGAACAAATAAACAATTAATCACAAAGAGCAGCACGTAGATGGATCTCATTAATGTTCCTTCCATGAGTGACAGATCTATCTGCTAACGGATTAAGTTTATCGGGTGCTCTGCAAAGATACATTTCAATCTCTTGGCCAGATCTGCCTCATCTCTGTCCTGCCCTCTTTGAAGAAGGAGTGGGAAGAGAATGAGGAGCGAGGGCTGTAGGGAGTTACAAGAAGAAAATGGCAAGACAGTGTTGCACATGTATTTCCCAGGATTTCCTTTAATCTTTGGCATTAGGTTGCAGGCTCTGTGCATGTGTAGGAATAAGATCCTGTCAGTTTGATGATGTCCTGGCAATGGACAGTAATAACAGGTCCTCATTTAATTCCCTCAGATTTGTCAGAAACTCCAAATATCATTCTACTGGGAGGCTCTGCTGACATCTGGGAGCTGCAGGAGCAGGGAGAAGTAGTACCAAAGTGACTCATCAACTGCCCAGGGAGATCTGCATTGTACAGTAGCAAGGAGTGCCAAGTACAGCGTGTGCTCCACAGTGTGAGACAAGCACGGAGCAGTTACTGAGGAAAGCTGGTCAGACAGAGGTGAAAACCACTGACTGCCAAAACCAGCTTACCTCATTTAAAGGAGGTGTGAGTAAATCTTTTTAGTGCCTTGCTTTTATAAGCTGCAAAATGTGTCAGACAAGAGTAGGCTGGGCAGAATTGAGCAGTTGAAGGAAAGAAGGAATGAGAGGTTTCTGATATTGCAACACCATTGCTAAGATAATAAAAATGCTGTTTCAACACATTTTTAAGGTCACTGTGCATGAAGAAAAAAAATTAAAAACATATTGACTTATTGTGAAGAGTGCAATATGTTGGTACTCATCAGTGAACTCCAGCTCTAATGGTATATTAGACCTATGTCTAAGACATGCAAGAACTGTGATTATAGTGCACTCCAGACAGGCTGGACTGCAAAAAATGCCAGGGCACATTGGAGGGTTATCCCTAAAAGGTGGTAACACCAGTCCAAACACATCAAGTGCTCTTAACTGTCAGCTGAGTCCCTGTGCAGAGGTGGAACAAACTTGGCTAAAATGTGAGCTGTAACCTCATGACTGAAGACATGGCCAAAGAGACACAAGTCCCAGGTACAGGTAGTTGTAAGAAAAACAAGTTACTGGACATTATTTGGAATCATGTCTCATGGGAGAGAAGCAATACATTTTATCCTGTAGCACTGATCAGGTGCAAGAAAAAAAAAGGTACGGGGAGAAGTCAAGGCCTCCAGTATTTTTCAAGTGCTTTTAGTAATGAAGTGACTGTGTCCAGACAGATCCCTACAACACCTGTCTTCTGCATTGCATCATCCCCAGGGGTCACGTTGAAGTCCAAAGGTCTCCCAGTCGAGGTGTGAGACAGCTGTGGGGCCTTGATCCACACAAAGTCATCAGTGTGGGGGGTAAGTGCAAAATGCTGCCCTTAGGTGGGAGAACGTGGGAGGGACTGGCTGGGAGGGCAGCAGCAATGCACAAAGGGATGGGCAACCAGGAGAAAGAGCCCTCGGGCACAGCTCAGGCACAGGATGGGGTTCTGCAGTGAGTGTGTCAGTAGGATGTGAGAAGTGGGCCATTGTGGGAATCCAAGGCACAGAAGCTTTTGAAGGAATGTGTTGTATGAATTTGTCTGATCATTCGGAATCCATTCATAAGAGCATACAACAATTGAAGGAAGGTGTAGCTAAGATCAAAGTTGACGATGGAACATGGTTGGATAATCTAGTTAGTAAATGGAATCTTACATCATGGGGAAAAGAACTTCTGAAGATAGGCATGTATATATTGGTTGTCATCATAATTACAATAGTACCTTGCCTTCTCCAATGCGAACAAAAGATGATTAGCAAAGGTATCAAGGGAGTATTCACGGTGCAAAGAGAAGGGGGAGATATGGGAATCCAAGGCACAGAAGGTTTTGAAGTTTGAAGTTTAGATATAGGACTAGTTATAAAATTAAGTAAGAAGTTTTAAAATGTAATAATATAGAATTGTATGTTGTTATATGATTGGATGAAAAAGCCCACACTGCGGCAAGACGTGTAATAAAGTTTTAATTAACCATTCATGTGAAAGTTAAAACAATATGGGTGGCAGTAGTTTATTGGCCAATTAACCTTTAAAACACCTTGTAACCTGTGGTCTGGTGATCACTCAGCACTAATGGCTAACCTCTGACTTGTACTGTGAAGACGTTCTCGCACCTTCATGAAACTGCAGCAATAATTCAAGATTTAAACCGTACCGCAGTGGTCCCGTCTCTCCCTACAGTCCTGGTAACAGTCCATCTCCTCCCTGCAGCCCTGCCCCAGGCATGATGTCCTCCCCAAGGAAACAGCCAGGTCCACTTTCATGCCTCAGTAAAGACACGTGCCAAAACAAGGAAATTGAAATGCGATAAGGTGAACAGTCAGAGGTCTAGAAACAATGGCCTGTGAGAAGAAAGAGAAGGATGGTGGTTGTTTTGCATAGGGAACAGATGACCTAGGAAGGACACGATAATGCTTTTCCAGAGGCTGCTGCTGAGAACCAGCAAATAAAGGTTTTTCATCTCTGTGGAGGGTGGGATAAGAAATAATAAACTTAGGCTACCGAAAGAGAGAATTAGTTTAGACATTAGGAAAACTTTCTGGTCATAAGGATAGTTAAGCACTAGGATAGGTGCAAGGCTACAATCTCTATGTCCCAGAAGAAAATTTAAGTCTAGCTTGGACAAACAAATAGTACAGAAATCCTATCTCAGAAAGGAAGATGAGCCAAATGATATTAACAGACCCTTTCCAGATCTACTTTTCCCTGATTCTCTTTCCTAAACATGGAATTCAGCGGTGACTCTCTGGAGCAACCAATGTTAAGTACAGAATGGTTTAGATGTTTTCTGAAAAGAAAACAACTACAACACTGTAAATATCCTAATGCTGCAAGCTCTTATGGCTTTGCCTTCAGTTTTACTGTACTTGACCCATTTCTTAAAACTCCGGCTCCTGGAATCAAACATATTCATGAAAGCTAAGTTTAAATAAGCACAAATTTATGTCTAAATTTATCGTGCAGGAAAAAAAAAAAAAAAAAAAGATTAAAAGCATGACAGAGAAGTACTTCCAGCAGCTATAAATCCACAAGAGAAGTAAAATACATTATTTAGCTTAAAAATCAAAAATCAGATGTTAAACAAATCCCCTTATGATTGGGATTGACTCTATCACTCTATCAATTATGCTCATTAATGCTTAATGTTTTTAATGGCCATCCTCTAAGAGTACACATGAAGTTGGCACAAAAGGAAATTCCACTGCTGAAGGAAAGATTCAGAAACCAAATGGCCTTCCCAGAGACTGGCATAGAGATAGGGATATAGGAACCCCCTTTTCAGTCCAAAACTGGGAAGTACCCACAGAAACCTGCTAG